>VYZU01080344.1:0-15950 GCA_013401355.1 Ceyx cyanopectus
AGTCCCCCATGTGCCCCCCCCCCACCCCTAACTGGCCACCACTGTGCCTGGCACACCCCAGGGTGCCCGCAGACAGGCTGGGTACCCAGGTAGTCGGGCACGTTCCTCAGGTGGGGCTGCACGATGGCAGGGTGCAGGGGCTTGTCGTGCCGCAGCACGTGCAGGTCCCGGGGGTTGTCCTCGAAATACACCTGGGTGGAGAGAAGCCAGAGGTTGGCAGTGCCACCCAGTGGCACCCGCAGCCCTTCCCGTGGCAGGAGGAACTAGGGTTGGGAATGAGGGGGGCAGGGGGAGCCACCTTGAGCTTCTCGGAGTTGAGCAGCTCCTCTTTGATCTCCCTCAGCCTGGCCTCCTTCACCGCCTGCTTGGTGACCGAGCGCATGGCATCCTGGGACAGGGCAGGGGGTGTCACAGGGTGGGCATTCCCTCTCTCCAGTGCCACCACAACCCACCCCCAGTGCCACCAGAACCCCCCCTCGCCTCACCCGGCAGCGGTAGCGCAGCCCCTCGATCTCCTCCATGGAGAACTTGTAGGGCCTCAGCATGGACTGGCCGTTCCCTGGGGGGGAGAAACGGCACCCACGGGGGTGAATCTGGGCACCCTGGCACCCCCTTGAGCGACAGGAGGGTGGCATCACCCCCCCTGACCTGCGGTGAGCGCGTCCTCGATGCGGGTGAGCGCGGGCAGCTCCTCGGGCAGCGCCAGGGTGAGGGCGGTGCCGGGGTTGTCGGCTCGGGCGGTCCTGGGGGGGGGGGGGGGGGGGGGCGCCCGGGGGGGGGGGGGGGCGGGGGGTGGCGGGCGGGGGGGGCCGGGGGGGGGGGGGGAGGGAGGGCACAAGGTGGGTGTTGGGGAGAGGGTGACAGGCAGGGCACCCCGGGTGTGCCCCCTCCGTGCCCCCTCACCTGCCCACGCGGTGGATGTAGGACTCCACGGTGGGTGGCACGTCGAAGTTGACGACGGCTGCCACGTTCTGGAAGTCGATGCCCCGGGCGACGCCGTACTCGGGGTCCTGGCCCCTGCTGGGGTGAGGGTGGGCACAAGGGGACAGAGATGTTGGGGTGGGCACAAGGGGGCAGAGATGTTGGGGTGGCACAAGGGGGCAGACATGTTGGGGTGGGCACAAGGGGGCAGAGATGGTGGGGTGGCACAAGGGGGCAGAGATGTTGGGGTGGCACAAGGGGGCAGAGATGTTGGGGTGGGCACAAGGGGGCAGAGATGTTGGGGTGGCACAAGGGGGCAGAGATGTTGGGGTGGCACTCGGGCACAGGCACACGCGCTCCCCTCGAGGGCACAGGGACAGCCCTGGGTGAGCGGGGTGGCTGGGACACTGATGCCCACGTGGGCACAGGGGCACCCGGACGGGCACAAGGTGCAGATGCCAGAACCTGCCACCCCCAACCCCACCAACTCCTTGGGGACATCGGGACCCCCTTGGGGAACAGAGAACCCAAGTGGGCACAGGGACCTGGGTGTGGGGTGGACCTTGGCTCTGGGTCACCCTCCCTGGCCTGAGTCCCCTGTGATGCCACCCGTGCGACCTTGGTGGCAGCCACAGAACCTCGATGGTGGCCCTGGGACCTTGGTGGCATCCCCAGGCCCTCGGTGGCACCCACTGGGCTCACCCCTGGGCAGGGCCCTTGCGTTTCTTGCGGGGGGGCTGCTCGGTGGGCACAGCTGGCACCTCCTCATCGGTGGCCACGATGTAGTCGTAGATGCCCCGGTTGAACTGGGTGATGACGTGGCACCTGGGGGGACAAAGGCAGGTGCCCATCGGTGTCCCTGCCATGGGTGGGTACCTCCTGGGTGTCCCACCACCCCAGCGGGGCATTGCCCCCAGCGCCCCAGGGGCACCCTGAATTTCACTGGGCACCGCTGAGCTTGCCCAGGACACCCTTGGGTGACACAAAGGGCACCCCGACAGTCACCAGCAAACTCCCCCCCAGTCTCCCTGCTCCCTGGGGGCACCCCATCATCCAGAGCCCTCCTGGGCACCCCCTTTTCCATCTTACCCTCCTCCACCCCACCCTGAGGGGGTGCCAGGAGCAGGTGGGCAGCTGGGAGGGCACAGGAGGGAACCCCCAACCTTGGGCACCCCATTTTTCCCCACAGTCACCCTACCCTTTCCTGGGCACCCCTGGGCACCCTGTTTTCCCCTTTACCCTCCTCCACCCCAGGGGCATCCCCCCAGGGGGTGTCACCACGAGCAGGGGGGCATCTGGAAGGGAACGGGAGGGGACCCCAAACTTGGGCACCCCACTGCTCCCCGACAACACCCCCCGCAGTCACCCTGCTCCTTCCTGGGCACCCCTGGGCACCCTGTTTCCCCCTTTACCACCCTCCCCCCCACCCCGGGGGGGGCACCCCCCACCACCCCCCGGGGGTTGTTACCGGGAGCGGGCGGGCAGCTGGGAGTTGAGGGCACAGGAGGGGATGCCAAACTGCTCCAGGAAGAGCTTGAGGCGGTAGCAGCGGGCGAGGGTGCCCACGAAGAGCAGGGCACGGCCGCGCAGCAGCTGCAGCTTCAGCAGGGCACAGAGCACCAGGAACTTGTCCTCCTCGGTGCCACAGCGCAGCGCCAGCTGCTGTAACTGGGAGGCAGCTGGCAGCACGGGCTCGGCCGGCTGTACCCGCACCTGTGCCCGGCGGGGGGGCGGGGTGGAGATGACAGGGGGGTGGTTCTAGGGGTGCTGCCACCCCCAGGGTGGGCACTGGAATGGGTACTGGGCTGTGTGGGGGAGACCGGGGCTGTGCCGGCTCTGGGTGGAGTGGAGGGGGGGAGGGCGATTCCCAGGATCAAAGCTGCCCCCAGATCCTGAAACACCCCCCCGTGGACCCCCAAACCTCCCTTGGGTCCCCCCAGATCCTGAAACCCCCCCCGGGGACCCCCCAAACCTCCCTTGGGTCCCCCAAGAGCCCCCTGCCTGGGGACCCCCCAAACCTCCCTTGGAACCCCCAGATCCTGAAACCCCCCCCAGGGACCCCCCAAACCTCCCTTGGGTCCCCCAAGAGCCCCCTGCCTGGGGACCCCCAAACCTCCCTTGGACCCCCCCAGATCCTGAAACCCCCACTGGGGATCCCCCAAACCTCCCTTGGACACCCCAGATCTGCCTCAAGGTCCTCAAAGCTCCCCATGTGACCCCACTTGGCCCCCCAAACCTCCCCCTGTGACCCCACTTGGCCCCCCAAACCTCCCCCTGTGCTCTCCTGGACCCCCCAGATCCCCCAAAACCTCCCTTTGTCTCCCCTCAGAGCCCCCAAACCTCCTTCAGACTTCCCAGACCTCCTGGGGACCCTCCAAACCTCCTCCTGTGACCCCACTTGGTCCCCCAGTCCTCCCCCTGTGCTCTCCTGGACCCCTAAGACCGCCCCCCAAATCCCCCAAACCTCCCTTTGTCCCACCTCAGGGCCCCCCCAAACCTCCCTCAGACTCCCCAGACCCCCTGAGAATCCCCAAAACCCTTTCCTGTGACCCCACTTGGTCCCCCAATCCTCCCCCTGTGCTCTCCTGGACCCCCCAGATCCCCCAAACCTCCCCTTGTCCCACCTCAGGGCCCCCCAAAGCTCCCTCTGTGCTCTCCTGGACCGTCCAGACCACCCCCCCCAGACCCCAGTTTTCCTCCTATGCCCCCCCAGACCACCCCAAAACCTCTCCCTCTGTTCCTTCAGCAACCCCCAGCCCTCCCCCCAGCTCCTCCAAACCCCTCCCAGTGCTGCCCTGGGCCCCTCCAAACGTCTCCCTGGGCACCACAGACCCCCCAAAACCTCCCCCCACCCGCCCGGTGCCAGCCTCGGTGCCCGCTCACCGGGTTGTGCAGCACCAGCTCCTTGAGAGCCTCCACGTCGGGGCTGAAGGTGGCAGACATCAGCAGGGCCTGGTAGATCTTGGGGAGGTGGCTGGAGGGGGCACAAGGGGGGTGCTGGAGGGGGTGCCCCTCTCCAAAGCACCAGCTCTGGAAACGCCAGGGTGCCCCCGAAACCACCCCCTCACCAGAGCAGGGATTTGATGTCCTCTCCAAAGCCAAAGGAGAGCAGCAGGTCGGCCTCGTCCAGCACCAGCAGCTCCAGAGAGTGCCTCAGGCTCAGGCTGCGGGCGTTGAGGTGGGCAAGGACCCGCCCCGGGGTGCCCACCACCACATCTGGCTTCTCCATCAGCACCGGCCTGCGGGCACCGGGACAGAGGGAGCTGGGTGGGTTGGGAGAGCTCAGGGAGTCCAACCAACCCCCAGCACCACTGCCCCCTGGCCCTCAGCACCACAGCTCCAGGGGGCTTGGAAACCCCTCCAGGGCTCACGGGGACTCCAGCCCTGCCCTGGGCAGCCTGGCACAGCCCTGCAGGGGAAGAAATTGTTCCTCAGCTCCAACTAAACCTGCCCTGGGCTTCCTCTTGTGCTGGCCCTTGGGAGCAGAGCCCGACCCCCCCTGGCTCCAGCCTCCTGTCAGGAGCTGCCAGAGCCAGAAGGTCTCCCCTGAGCCTCCTGCTCTCCAGGCTCCACCAGCCCAGCTCCCTCAGCTGCTCCTCCCCACACTCCTGCTCCAGACCCTTCCCCAGCTCCGGGGCCCTTCCCTGGCCACGCTCCAGCCCCTCCAGGTCCTGCTGGGAGGGAGGGGCCCAGAACTGACCCCAGGATTCCAGGGGCAGCCTCCCCAGTGCCCAGTGCAGGGGCACCATCCCTGCCCTGCTCCTGCTGCCACCCCAGTGCTGCCACAGCCAGGGTGCTGGAGGCTTCTTGTCCCCCTGGGCACCCCCTGGCTCATCTCCAGCTGGGTGTCACCAGCACCCCCAGTTCCTTTCCCTCTGGGCACTTCCCAACTGCTCTGCCCCAGCCTGGATCGGTGCAGGGGGTTGTGGTGCCCAGCTCAGCACCCGGCCCTACCAGGGGGAGGGCAGCCATGGGTGCAGGGATGGGGGGGATGGGGGTGGGGGTTGTTCGTACCGCTGGGCAGCGAGGTCGCTCTGGGCACAGAGGTCTGCCAGGCGCAGGTCCCGGGCACAGAACGCCGCCAGGCGCCGCAGGCTGCTCACCACCTGCTGCCCCAGCTCCTTGGAGGGCACCAGCACCAGCGCCCGCACCGCCTGGGCCTCTGCCGAGGGGGCCTGAGCCCCTCCCCCGTCAGCACCCGCACGGGGACCTGAGCCCCCCCAGTGCCCCCCAGTGTGCCCAGCTGCGGCCTGGAACCCCCGCCCGTGTGCCAGCAGCAGCCCAACGCCCACCCCTGCCCCTGCACAATCCCCCCCACGGTGCCCCCCCCGTGCCCATCTGTTCCCAGTTCCACCCCAGCGCCCACCCCTGCCCCTGCACAACCACCCTCAGTGCCCCACAGTGCCCGCTTGTTCCCGGTACCCACCCAGCGCCCACCCCTGTCCGGGTGCCCCACAGCACCCTCCTCATGCCCAGTAGTCCCCCAGAGCTCACATACCCCTCCCCAGCACCACCACCCCTTTCCTGCACACCCCACAGTGCCCCACAGCCCCCACCCAGTCCAACACCTCAGGGCACCCCCCGTGCCCAACAACACCCACCCACTTCCAACACTCTCGTATCCCACAGCATCCACCCAGTCCAACACCCTTGGGCACCCCCCATGCCCAACAACACCCACCCAATTCCAACGCCCGTGGGCACCCCCGTGCCCTCACCACCCACCCAGTCCAACCCCCCTGTGCCCCACAGCACCCACCCAATCCAACACCTCAGAGCACCCCCCCACGTCCCACAGCACCCACCCAGTCCAACACCCTCGTGTCCCTCACCACCCACCCAGTCCAACGCCCCGGTGCCCCACAGCACCCACCCAGTCCCACACCCTCGCGGCCCTCAACCCCCACCCAGTCCAACCCTCCCGTGTCCCACAGCCCCCACCCCGTCCAACACCCTCGCGTCCCTCCCCCCCCACCCAGTCCAACCCTCCCGTGTCCCACAGCACCCACCCAGTCCAACACCCCCCTCACCGCCTTGCGGCGCAGCAGGTGCTGCAGCAGGGCCAGTCCGTAGGCTCCCGTTTTCCCGGAGCCGGTCCTGGCCCGGGCCAGCAAGTCACGACCCTCCAGCGCCAGCGGGATGGCCTCGGCCTGGATGGCGGTGGGGGTGGCCCAGCCCAGCTCTGCCACCGCCTGCGGGGATCGGTCACCTCGGGGATCCCACACACCGGGATCCTCGGAGATCCCCCCCTTCCCCCCGCCCCGGGGGATCCCGGTGTCTGGGCCCCACCGCCCCACAGGGGATCCCTCCTCACAGGGGGCTCCCTCCTCTCCCCCTCGCTCACCACAACACCCCCCCCCCCGCCCCCCCCCCCCCCCCCCGCCCCCCCCCCCCCCCCCCCCCCCAACCCCCCCCCCCCCGGCCCCAGCCGACACCCCGGCCCTCTCATCCCTCCCTGGGACCCCTCCCCGACCCCGTCGCACCCTCAGCAGCCGCCCGTCCAGCCCCATGTGCTCGAAGCCCGGCGCCGTCCCCTCCTCTGCCGCCGCCATGCTGGCCCCGCCGACCACCGACACTTCCGCTGCGCGCCCAGAGCGGCGCCAAGGGCGGGGCGGTGCCGACACCCGGCACTGCCCCCTAGCGGCGGAGGACTCGCGCTGCGCCGTGGGTGGCGAGGGGGGCAGCGAAACGCGCGGGGCCCTCTCCGGTTAGCGGGGGAGGGGCGGTACAGACCTGACCACCCCCCCACCGGGGCTCGGTGAAGCGTCAGCCACAGCCCTACCCACCCCTCAACCCCAAAAGCACCAGCGAGCGCCATCGGATCCCAAAATCCTTTATTTTCCCACGGCGGGTACCCCCCTCCCCATCCCTCCTCCCGCCGCAGGTTCTGCGTCCCTGCGGGTGGGTGGGGGGACGGACCCATGGACGCCACGGGGGCTACACCAGCTTCTTGGCCTCGAAGAAGCTCTTGAGGTGCCTCATCTGCCAGATGCCGGTGAGGATGAGGATGATGGTCTGGGCGATGGACCACCACAGCACCCGCTGGTTGGTGCTCTCGCTGGTCATGCGGAAACGCTCCTCCCGGTACTGGGTTGGCATCCCCGACATGGAAAAGGGCAGCAAGTCAAGGGTGAGGAGCAAGTTGGGGGTGGGGGCGCAGGGGTGACGAGGACACCAGACCCCCCCCCCCTCCTCACCCGCTGGTAGTTCTGCTCCTTCTGGATCTGCTCGACCTGGTCGAGGAGCTGGCGGGCACGGAGCTGCAGCTCCGTCAGCTTGTCCTTGGCGGCGATCTCGGGGTAGTTGTTGGTGTGCTCGCCCACCTGGATGTCCAGGTGCACCCTCTGGATGGACGGGACGGGAGCGACGTCGGCGCCTGGGGCACCGCCACCCACCCCCCGAACCCCCCTTACCCAGCCGTTGCTGGGGGGACGCCCCCTCCCCGCCGTCCGTTACCAGTTTGCCACCCGCAAACAGTGCCATGCGGGTGGAGTTGGAGTGCAGGCAGATCTGGTGCTCGCCCGGCGTGTGGGAGGTGAAGGTGAAGCGACCCTCCGAGCCGTACTGTCGCGACAGCACCACCTGCAGCGCGACATTGACGCTGTCACCTTGCTGCCGACCACCCCCCCCAGCCCCGGTTGGTGAGGCACCCCGGGGACCAGCTGGCAGGGACCCTTCGCTCCAGTCACCTCTAGACCCCAGGGACCCCCCACCTCTAGAGACACCCCCTCCCACACCCACGCACCCCAGGGACCGCTGTCCTGGCTGAGCAGCACCCCGAGGCCACCTCACCCCAGCTGCTGGGAACCCCCACACCCCAGGGACCCCATGAGTGCTTGACTCCCCCCCCCCCCCCCCCCCTCAGCCTGGTGGGTGGCCCAAGCCCCCCACTGTCAGCACAGAGGTGACCGGAGCACCCCAAGGGACTGCCCCTCAACTCCAGTGCAGCAGGTGCCCGAGCCCCTCAGGGACCCCTCAGCGGCCCGGTGGGTGCCTGAAGCTCCCTTGGGGACCACGCATCCCCCACGCCCGTGCCGGTGGGTGCCCGACACCCCCCTCCCCCCCACGGGGGTGCTCACCTTGCCGTCGGGGTCCTTCACCTCCACGTGCATCCCCAGCCCGGGGGTCGAGGGCAGGAACGACTCCGACTGTTTGTCCCACAGCTGCGTGCGGTAGTTCCCTAGGTGGGGGGGAGAAGAGGGGGCGCGGGTGGGCGCGGGCTCAGCACCCCCGCACCCCACCCTACCCCGTTATCCCCATCCGCTCCGGGAGGGGGGCGGTGCGGGGGTCTCCCGGGTGTCCCCTTCTCGGCCGCACCGATGACCATCGTCTCGTCCGGGATCTCCTCGATGAAGCAGCGCTTCTCGGTCTCGCCGATGTGGAAATAGAGCCCGTGGGCTCCCCACGCCGCCAGCGCCAGGGCGGCCACCGCGGCCCTCAGAGCCGCTCCGCCCGCCATGGCCCGACCGGGAACCCCGCGCCCGCCGCCGCCGCGCAGGCGCCTCTCCCGCCACGCCCCGGCCCCGCCCCCTCCCGTCACGCACGGCGGCCACTCGCCGGCTCCCACGCTGCGTGACTGGGGGGGAGGGGGTGTTCCCGCCAACGCCGCCGTTTGGCGCCACTGCGCCTGCGCCACGCGCGCACGCTGCCGCAACGTGGAGGGCGCCTCCCCTCCGGCGCCAGGGCTGAGGGTTCGAGGCCCGGCCTCGGCACGGCGGAGAGGGGACGGTGAAACTTCCCCTCTGTCCCCGCCACGCAGGGTGGCCACTCGCCGGCTCCCACGCTGCGTGACTGGGGGGGAGGGGGTGTTCCCGCCAACGCCGCCGTTTGGCGCCACTGCGCGTGCGCCAAGCCCGCCGTGCCGCGCGCCTTCAGCTCTGTGGTACGAGTTCGAGCCCCGGCCTCGGCAAGTTGGCGAGGGGGACGGTGAAACTTCCCCTCTGCCCCCGCCACGCACGGCGGCCACTCGCCGGCTCCCGCGCTGCGTGACCGGGATCGCGGGAAAGAGGGGGTGTTCCCGCCACCGCCGCCGTTTGGCGCCACTGCGCGTGCGCCACGCGCGCCGCTGCAGCCGCAGCCACGGCGCTCCCCGCCCGGTGGCGCAACGTGGAGGGCGCCAACCCCCCAAGCCAGAGGTTGAGAGTTCGAGCCCCGACCTCGGCAGGGCGGCGAGGGCAGGGTGAAATTGCCTCATCCCGGGTGTATCCCGGTGTGTCCCGGTATGTCCCGGCGCGACCGCCTTCGGTTGCCACCATCGCCCGTGCCGAGCCCTCCGGCGGGGCGGAGCCAAAGCGCTCGCACCCTCACCGGCTGTGTGGCAACACCAGTGCCAACCGCCTTCCTTCCTTCCTCCCATCGCTGGCACCGGGGCTTGGCCGGGCTGTGGTGGGGGGTCCCATGGGTGAGCCGGTGACCGGAGACCCCCCCATCCCCCGGGGATCCCCACGGAGGCGGGAGGGAAAGCGGAACCGTGGGGTCGGTTGCGCCACCGGCAGCCCCCCCGCCCACCGCCCCCGCGGGCTGGACAGCTCGGGAGAGGTTATAAAAGCCAATGGGGGGGGTAGGGTGGGGGGGGCCCGGGGCAGAGGGTTCCGGGGTGCCATGGATCGCCAGCCCGTGCTCACCACCCTCACCCTTGCCCTCCTCTTCCTCTGCCTAGAGGCCGAAGGCTTTGCCCTCTGCCACGACGCGCCCACCCTGCAAACCAAAATCTTCCAGTATCGGTAAGCGGGGCGGGTTTTGGTGGAGGGGGGGGAGGGGAGAAGCACCCATGGGTGACACCTCGTGGTGAAGCTGGGGGTGGGGGGTGTCACAGGGTGCTGGGGTGGTCACCACTGGCATCGTTGTCCCGGCAGGATTTGGGATGTCAACCAGAAGTCGCTTTACCTGCGCAATGACCAGCTGGTGGCCGGGCACTTGCAAGGGGCCAACGCTGCCCTGGAAGGTGAGATGGGGACAAGGGGCCGCGGCCGGGAGGGGACACAGGTCGGGCACATCCTGATGTCCCCATGTCCATCTCCTCCCACCCCCCCTGACCTACAGAGAAGGTGTTTTGGGTGCCCAATCGCTCCTTCGAGCCCACCCGGCTGCCCGTCATCCTGAGCATCCAGAATGGCACCCGCTGCCTGGCCAGTCCCCCTGCCAGCCAGCCCACCCTGCAGCTGCAGGTCAGGGTGACAATGGGGACACCGCGGGGAACGCCCAAGGGATGGGGACACCAAAGGGATGGGGATGCCACAAGGATGAGGACACCATGGGAATGGGGGCATCAAAGGGATGGGGATGCGATGAGGATGGTGACACTGCGGGGACAGGGGTACCAAGGGGATGGGGATGCCACAGGGATGGGGACACCATGGGAATGGGGACACCAAAGGGATGGGGATGCCATGGGGGTGGTGACACTGCGGGGACAGGGGTACCAAGGGGATGGGGATGCCACAGTTATGAGGACACCATGGGAATGGGGGCACTGTGGAGATGGGGTTGTCACAAGGATGGGAACACCGTGGGGACTGGGATGCCACAGGGACAGGGAGGGGGACACCACAAGAGTGGGGCCACGGTGTGGCTCATGGGGATGGGGACACCACGGGGAGGGGGACACCATGGGGAGGGGGACTCCTGAGAACCATGGGGACACACGATGGGGCTGGGCCACCATGGGGACAGGGCCGGGCACCGGCACAGCTCCAGCCGGTGACGTGGCTGCGCTGGTGCCCACCACAGGACGTTGATATCAGGGAGCTGCCCCGCGCCGGGGTGGCCTCGGCCACCTTCACCTTCTTCCGCTCCTACAAGGATGGGCTGTGGCGCTTCGAGTCGGCTGCCAACCCCGGCTGGTTCCTCTGCACCTCGGCACGGGGCCACCAACCCCTGGGGCTCTCCCAGCACCCCGATGCCACCCACCTCCTCGACTTCTACTTCCAGCTCTGCTGAATCTTCTCAACCCTGGCGATGGGGACATTTGACCCTGGAGATGGGGACATCCTCACCCCGGGGATAATGACATCCCCCCTGGGACAGGGACATCCCTGTGGGGATGGTGACGTAACCCCAGGAACGGTGACCACCTCCCCCCCGCTCCCTGCAGGACAGTGACATCTTCTCTGGGATGGTGACATCCTCCTGGAGATGGTGACATCACTTGTAGGACGGTGACATCCCCCCCGGACAGTGACATCCCCCCAGTGACTCCCCTCCAGGATGGTGACAACTCCTCTGGGACAGCGACATCTCCCCAGGATGATGACAACCAGCTGGGGATGGTGACATCCCCCCCGTGGATAGTGACGTCCCACCCTGGGGACAGTGCCATCCCCTGGGAATAAAGATGCTTAGGCCACCTCGGTCCCTGTGGTGTGGGTGGCAGCCAGGAGCGAGCTGGGGACAACAGGGGTGGCCTCCTGGCACCGACGTCACGGCAGCGGGGTGGCCAGTGTTGCGTCACCGGCTCGTTAGGGACGTGGCCGGGACATCCCCGGGGGGGGGTGACACAGGCTGTGGGGCTGCCCCACGAGCGGGAATGGCCGGGGCTTGGCCCCTTTCCCGGATCCGATGGTGGCAGATGCCACACGCCCGGCACACCCCAACTGTCACCGGCACCGCACAACGTGACACTGCCGGGCACCGCACGGTACGGACGGGACACTTGGGACGGGACACAAGGGACTGTGGGGACAGGAGACACGGGGACATGGGGACAGGACACAAGGGATAGGACACAAGGACGTTGACACAGACAAGGGTCTGTGGGGACAGGACACACAGGACCCTGGGGACAGACCTCACAGAGCCATGCAAGTGGGATCGTGGGGACATGGGGACAGGACACAGGGGGTCCTGGGGACAGGACACACGGGGCTGTGGGGACAGGACACACAGGACCTCGGGGATGGGGCACATGGGCACCATGGGGGCAGGGACACACGGGGCTGTGGGGACAGGGTACATGGGGACATTGGGACAGGACACATGGGACCCTGGGGACAGGGCTCACAAACCATGAGGGTGGGACAGGGCACATGGGGACAGGAGACATGGGGACAGGGCACACAGGACTATGGGGACAGGACACATGGGACCTCAGGGAATAGGGCACATGGGCACCATGGGGACAGGGCTCACAGAGCCATGACGGTGGGACCTTGGGGACAGGGGATGCTGGACCCTAGGGACATGGCTGGTGGGCACTGCAGGGACAGGGTGCATGGGACACACCGGTATCCTGGGCACAGGGGCATGGTGGGGACACGTGGGGCAGGGGACACTGTGGGGATGGGGTTGTCACCACGGGGACGTGTCATCGCAGCCATGGTGGCCACAGCCATCACGAGGGACCGGCTGGCATTTCACCATCACTCCGCGTCCCCATCGCCGTCTTCCCGCCCAGCCCAGCTTGTTCCTGGGCAATTACTGGGGCGGGTTGTGCCACCCCCACCCTGCCCAGCCTTATAAATGCCACTGCCACGCTGGGGGGACACACACAACCCAGAGGACACGGGACGGGACTCTGGGAGCTGACGGGTTTGCAGGTACCACTGGAGACAGGGATGGGGATAAGTTGAGTCCCACCTCAGAAGGCGTTCACTCTGGAGTCTACTGACAACCAGGGACCTTATTGGCGACAGGGCACGTTGAGGAGAGAAGGGCAGCATCCACCACCTGCATCACCAGCGTCACCCACGTGCCACCCACTTTCTCTCACAGGCTCAGCCATGTCGCACACGTCCAGACCTGCCGTCAGGTGAGTGGTGGGAGGGTGGGGATGGGGCTGTCCCCTCCCTTGTAGCCGAGGACTGAGTCACCCAGCGTGGCGCTCACCCTCACCGTCTTCTCTCTCTCCCTCACCCCCCTGGGATGCAGACGGGCCGAGGGTCCCCAGGGACGCCGAGCAGGTGCCATGGCTGGCACGGGAACTGGGGGCACGGTGGTGTCTGTCATTGACCCCGACATGGAGGCCTTGTTCGAGGAGTTCCTCAAAGGTAGCACCCGACAGGCATGGCAACCCTGTCCCCACG
Source organism: Ceyx cyanopectus (assembly GCA_013401355.1). Taxonomy (NCBI): domain Eukaryota; kingdom Metazoa; phylum Chordata; class Aves; order Coraciiformes; family Alcedinidae; genus Ceyx; species Ceyx cyanopectus. The sequence continues at coordinate 12,942 of VYZU01080344.1, forward strand.
TGTCCCCCGTGTCCCCACCCACCCCCAGTGGCCCCATCCCCGTGGCCCTGAGTCCCTGCCCCCGCATGCCCTGTGATGCCACATGTCCCCATGGTCCCCTGTACTCGTGATGCCTGTGCTCCCCACCCATGGCCCTGCATCCCCACGTGCCTGTTCCCAGTCCCCACCACACCCGCGATGCCCACGTGTCCCCATGTCCCTCACGCTCATGTCCCCATCCCTGTGATGCCCATGTGCTCCCGTGTCTCCGTGCACCTGACAACCCCCTGTTCCCTTCCCATGTCCCTTGTCCCCATGTTCTCCCATCTCTTCTGATGCCCCCATGTCCCCACGTGTCATCATACCCATGTGCTCCATCCTCACATCCCCATGTCCCCCTTGATGTCCCCACATCCCCACCTGCCTGTCGCCAATTTGGTGCCCCATCCTCGTGTCTCCTGTCCCTGTGTCCTTCTGTCCCTCATCCCCACATCCCTGTGATTTCCCCCATCCCCATGTGTCCTTCACCACTGTGTCCCCATCTCGCCCATCCCCCCATCCTTGGGATGCCCCCACATGCCCACGGTGCCTCATGTGTCCCCTCCACGTGTCCCTGTGCTCACCTGTCACCTGGCCTCTGCCAGACTTGGAAATCTTTTCGGCCACGGAGTCGCAGAGTCGGAGGCAGCCCTACCACTACACGATGAGGGACACAGAGCAGAAGGGACTTTGCCTCCACAATGGGCACCTGGTGGCCACCAGCCTGCAGGGTGCCAACTCTGCCCAGGAAGGTGGGTGCCTCGAGCGGGGAGGTGGGTGGCACCTCCATCCGTGAGCGTTCCCACCCAGTGGGTGCCTTGAGCGGGGAGAGGGGTGGCACCTCCACCCGTGAGTATTCCCACCCACCCTTTCTGCCCCCGTCTTCTCTAGAACCCATCAGTGTGGTGCCCAACATTCACCTGGAGCGCCAGCGCTGTCCCCTCATCGTGGGCATCCAGGGTGGCTCCCAGGCCCTCTCCTGTGGCACAGGCCCTGAGCCCCAGCTGAAGCTGGAGGTGAATATGGGGGGGTGAAGGGTGGGGGGTGGTTCATGATGGGGGGGGCACCCTGAGATGGGGCACACGGAGGTGAGGCTTCCTGTGGTCACGTATCTCAAAGTGGGTCGACTCAAGATGGGCAACACAAAGTGGAGGGCACCCTGGGGTGGTGGGGGATCAAAGATGGGTCAACCCAAGGTGTGGGGCACCCCAGGGTGGTAAGAGCTCAAAGATGGGTCAACCCAACGTGGGGGGAACCCCGGGGTGGTGGGGGCTCAAAGATGGGTCAACCCAGTGTTGGGACATCCCAAGATGGGTCAAGTCAAGTTGGGCAACCCAATGTGGTGGCACCTTAAGATGGTGTCATCTCAAAACAGTGTCCCCTGTAGGTGGGGGTTCCCCAGGGTGGTGTCACCGCATGTTTGCATCACCTGGAGATGGGAGTTCCTGGAGATGGGGGTTCCTAGATATGGTACCACCTGGAAATGGGGGTTCTCTGAGACGGTGACACCCTGGGGTGGTGCCCTGGTGGTGACACCCTCCCTGTCACGACAGAAGGTGGAGCTGCTGGACCTGTTCTCCAGGGGGAAGGAGGCCACCCCCTACACCTTCTACAAGACCTTTGGTGGCTCCACACACACCTTCGAGTCGGCCGCTTTCCCAGGGCACTTCCTCTGCACTTCCCAGGCCCACGGGGAGCCCCTGGCTGTGGCACCCCCCCGGGATATCACCAACTTCTACCTGCTCCGCAAGTGACCACGGCACCCCTGGGTGGGGGGGCAGCACCTACGGTTGGAGGTGTCCTTCCCATCGTCGGTCCCCAAGGTGGGGGAATAAAGCCCAGTATGTCCCAGTTTGTGGTGCGTGCTTTTGATGGGAGGGGAGGAAGGGGCAGGATGAGGCCACGGTGGAACAGGAACAGCCAATATGGGTCAGAATCGGGCCCAGATGGGTCAGGACCAGCCCATAAAGGGGCCAGGATCCGGCCACGTGGGGCAGGATCGGGCCCATTGGGGCAAAACCGGGCCTATTGAGGCAGGATCGGGTCCCTTTTCTGGCAGGATTTGGCCTACTTGGGACAGGATTGGGCCCATTTGGTCCAGAATAGGGCCCCGTGGGGAAGCATCAGGTCCTCTTTGGGACAGAATCGGGCCCCGTGGGGTCGGATCGGACACTGTGAGGCAGAATCTGGCTCCTTGGGGGCAGGATCAGGCCCCGTGTGGGCAGGATTGGTCCCTGTGGGGCAGAATCGGTCCCATTGGGGGCAGGATTTAGCCTATTCTTGGCAGGATCAGGCCCTTTGGGGTTGGATCGGGCCCATTGTGGGACAGGATCTGGCCCGGTGAGGCAGAATAGCACCCTGTTTGGGGCAGGATCAGGCCCTGTGAGACAGAAATGGGACCATTGGGGGCAGGATCGGGCCCATTCGCGGCAGGATCGGGCCCTGTGGGGCAGAATCGGGCCCATTGGGGGCAGGATCAAGTCCTGTGGAGCACAATAGGGCCCTGTGAGGCTGAATTGGTCCCACTGGGGGCAGAATCGGGCCCGTTCGTGGCAGGATTGGGCCCATAGGGGGTCAGGATTGGACCCCCTGGGGACAAGATCGGGCCCTGTGATGCAGAATAGCACCCCGCTTGGGGCAGGATCTGGGCCTGTGAGGCAGAATCGGGCCCCTTGGGGGCAGGATCGAGCCCATTCATGGCAGGATCGGGCCCATTGGGGACAGGATCGGGCCCTGTGGGCGAGAATAGCACCGCTTGGGGCAGGATCGGGTCCCGTGGGGCAGAATCGGTTCCGTTTGGGGCAGAATCTGGCCCCGTGGGGCAGGATCAGGTCCCGTTTGGGGCAGGATCGGGCCCCTTGGGGCCAGAATCGGGCCCACTCGTGGCAGGTCCCGCGGCTGTCGCGAGCAGGGGGCGTGGCCTCGCCGCGGGTGGGGGGAGGGCGGGGGCGTGTCCCGGGGCGGATTCCCGCGCTCCTTGGCCCCGCCCCC
>VYZU01080370.1:2020-15827 GCA_013401355.1 Ceyx cyanopectus
GCTGACTAAATATTTCATGTTATTTGGAAACACTCTTTAAACAAACCAGATATATTATTAATGTTTTACAACTGCTTCAGAAACCCTGACGCTCGGCTCGGGTTTATAGGATAAAGCGGTTCAGCACCTGAAGAAAAAGTGATTTTTTTTTCCCCTCCCCAGCCCCCCGGAGCAGGAGGATGGGGCTGTTTATTCAGGCAGACTCCAGGCTGACGCCCCTGTCTAAAATCAAGGTGATGTTCCCCAGCTCCTGCCCTGGAGTCAGCTCCTCGCTGCACCGATACTGGAAATATTCATGTGATTTTAAGCAGGGCTGTATTATTCACCTATGGTCTGATTTAGCAAACCCTCTGCTGTCCCCAGTCGCAGGGTATTTATCTATAGGCACAGAGGCAGTGTTTACGACGCAGGCTTTTGGCTAAAAAATATTTAAAATTATTAGACGTGCACATATTTCTCCACGTTTGCCACCCAGCACCCAAGCCGGAGAGGGAATCTATACGGCGACGTGAAGAAAATACTGCTATACATATTTATTGATACTAATGCATGTGTTTTAATGAATAAATAAATACAGAGTTGGGCCGTGTCGCAAATGTGTTTGGCAACTCGCCGTAGCCGCCGAGGAGGGAGGAAATGTCAGAACAGGGTCTTGTAAATACATGTGGCTGGAAAGAATAAAATAAAAATGATGACTAGCACTGACAAGCAGACTTGGGGTGCATGATATACTTTGTTCATTTGATTCTCAGAACTCAGTCGGGGTTAAATTGGAATCCAGACATCAAAGAATTCTTCCACCAGACCCAAATTTTGCCCGTATAATTTTTTTTTCTTACAGTTGTCATAATTTTAGCTAATTTCACAGTGCAAAAAAAATTTTTTTTGCCGTTTGAAGTATTTTTCCTAAATATACGTGTAATACAGCAGGGGGATATATTCTTGATATCGAATGTGTTTCCCTGATCCTGGCAGACAGGCAGCTGCGAGCACACGGTCCCCACTGTGCATGTGAGAAACCTTTGGGGCGGACGGGGTCTGTCCGTCCGTCTGTCCCCTCGTACACGCCGCAGAGCAGCATAATCCTGAAATTCTAAGGGAAAGGCTCAAGGCTTTAAATAGCAATGCCCTTATTTCTTCTTTTTTATTTTTTTTTTTCCTCTTTTTTTCCCTTCTTTTGCCCCCGCCTGTTGTGCCTGACGACGCTGGGAGCGCGTGGCGCTGCATATTCGGTGGGTTTGCAGATTTCTGCACGATTTTTATCTGAAGGTCAGGGCTGTGGAAATACATCAGGTTGCGATTTGGGATGTTTGCCATTTGCCATTTAGCCTCGCCTCTGCTTATCAGATTGCCGGGGAGCACGGGCCTAATAAAACAGGGAGCTGTTAGGAAAAGAAGAAATAAATATTGTTCTAGTTTTATGGAGTCTCTTTACTATTACACAGCAGGCGATATTAAATGTATTTATTTAAGTTTTGCCTTTTTTTTTTGCTTTGGAATTGTTGAACCAGGTAGAAGAAATTAATGGTGGCTATTTGTAATTTCACTGGCTATTTGCATACGCTAATTTTTTTTTAAATGAAAGAAATTATTTCCTTTTCCTCATTGGGAAAATAAAATTTAAAAATACAAAGAAAACCAAGAAAAACGTTGTAGGCGGGCAGGGCTGGAAGGGAGGGATGGGGAATGGAGCTTTTCCTCTGCAACCACCATCAATCTGGGAACAGCACGTTTTCCTTTGCAGGGATTTCAGGCACGTTCCTCCTTCCCCAGCAGGCCGGGAGATGCGGCTGCTGCGCCCGGTGCCCAGCCCGGTGCCCGGTGCCACGGGGTGAGCTGTGCTCCCGTGTGGCTGCTGGGATGGGGACAGCCTGTGCCACCCCTGCCAAGGCTGAAATGACTCACACCCGTGACCCAGCTCTGGTTTTAAGTCAGGAGCAGGCCTGTGTACGTGGGTTGGAGGAGTTTCTGTCAGCGGGGCCTGGCATTGGGCATCCCCTGGGTGGGGAGGAGCCCCTGGCAGACTGACCACCAGGGCCATGCCCTTGTCCCCTGGCCATGGGTGTTCAGGGGGGTCCCCAGAGATGTCACCCACCTGAGTTTACATCACTGACTGACCCCCTAATGGTGTCTAACTCAGCGCCTTCACGACCCCTTGGCCTGGCACATCCCCTGGGGGGCACCTACCAGCTGGGTCCAGCTCAGGGCTGGCGGGGGGTGCCAGCAGCACCGTGCCCCCCTGGGGCACCCCCTCTGTGGGATAACCATTTCCCAGTGTCTGTCCGGGTGGCTCAGGGCGTTGGGAGTGTCCGTGGGTCACGGGCTGTGGCTGCTTGGCACAGAGCTGTGCCAGCCCTGGGCTCTGCCTCCCGCTGCCTGTGCCCAAGGCGTCTGACACAGGGAGTTCCTTTTCCCTGGACTGTAGGGGGTGGCTGGGGGGAGGGAGAGGACTGAAAGCCACCACAGCCCTCACGAAAACACCGTTCGGGTATTTTCATATTTTTGAGAGGAAAGCGTTTTTCCTCCTGTGTTGACACCTTTTTGTATTTTATTGTTTTGTTGCTAATTTACTTAACCATTAGCAAATTAAGGCGGATTACTGCTTGGATGCATTAAAAGCACCAAGGAGTTGCGGTCCTTGTGGCTATTTCGGGCAATGTCATAAGCACACTCTTTTTTTTTTTTATTGTCCTCCCAGGGAGCAGAATTTGAACTTAATATTCCATGAAATAAGCCATTGTAATCACGTTGGGTTAATAGAAGAAGTAAAATTGCCTCTCCTCTCACAAGACATTAGAGCAAGGCTGCATTATTAAAGTTTTCTTGCGGACAGGCGGTTTAAAATATATCCTCAGTGGCTGACGCAAGTCTTTTCAGTGGGGATGACAGCTTTTCAGATCTTAATAGGCTGTTCATTTCTGGCCTACGAGTTTTCAGCATTTCTTCTTTTCAAGCCAGGCTGTGACATGATGGCTAAAAACTGACATAAAGAAGTGCCATGTACTGTGAAAACCTTTATTCGCTAAGTGGCTCCATGTAAATTGGTGTCAATAAGCAAACAATTAGAACTTTAAAAAAAAAAATAAATTGTTGGGTTTAAATCCCCTTTCTCCTTAATCATTTGACCTAAAAATCTCTCCTTTATTTTCCCCTTCCTCGGAAGCGGCGCATATAAAACAGTGACAAAGTGTTTAGCAAGTTCAAGTGGATGGGATCTTTGTTAGAAATCAGCAAACGATGTTTAGCCAAGGTGAGTTTGTCACAGGGGTTGGGTTTTTTTTTTTTTTATTCCCCTTCGAGATGAAATTTACAGCGAGCTAAATTCCGGGTAAATGGGAATGGAGAAAGAAGGGGTTGGTTTCTTCTGCCCTTTTCTCCTTCCCCCCCAACCCCCCTCCCACAAATTGCCTCATCCACGGGGTTTGGAGACGCAGCCTCCAAGCAGCAATAATAGCCTGCTGATTCTGTGAGCTTGGCTAATTTCAAGAAATTTGGTATTGTTGTTCATGCTTTCTGGAGATTGTTTACTTGAATTATTTGCAGAAAAGACTTTTTTTCTGTGTCATTAGATGAAGAAACAGAGTAACGCTTAATGCTTTTCCCACTATTGCCTTGCACAGGGAAAAGAAAAATATAATTCAGCAGAGCTTTTTGCCTCTCCGTTTTAATTTACGATTTCTCCTTTTCTTTTTATAAGTCGTCTCCATTCCTCTCTCATTCCTCTTTATGCATCTCTCCTTCATCCCAGCACGGCGGCGAGCAGCCGGCTCTGATGCTCCGCGGGCTGGCTGCAGGCGCTGCTTTGTTGGCGGCGGCTCCCCGGGCCCCGCCATGGCCCCTGCTCTTGAGGGACACTTTGGGGGCCTCCTGCGTTTCCAGGCTGCTCCCGCACGTGGTTCTCCTGCCTGCCCTGGGGACGTGGCCTCCGTGCCACGTTTCACACCCCGCGGTGCAGGTGCGACGGTGGCCAAGTGGAAGCGCAGCCGGCGCCGCAGCGGCTGAAGCGGCTTCGCCTGCGTTTTCTGCAGCGGTTCCGTGGGGCTTGGGGCGTTCCCTGACCTCGCAGGGAGGAATATTCCCGCCTGAGGGGCAGCCGGGGGGGTGGCTGCTGCTGTTCCTCTGAGGCGGAGGAGGCCGGTGCGTGGGGGACCGCGAGCTGGCGACGGGCGTGCGGTGGCGCGGAGCTCGCAGAGCGTGCGAGGGGCTCGTGGTGCTGGCCGAGGGGCACTGGGCACGACCCCCGTGGATACAGGGAGGGTGTCCCTGCTGACAGCATGGAAAGGCAGGGCTTGCCTGAGGCGTGGGGACACCCAAGCGAGCGGTGGCTGCAGCCCAGAGCCCTCCTGCCTGCCCTGTGCACAGCGGGGTGGGCTGGGCAGCCGGGACCCTCATCTCCCCTTCCACTCTCCTGCCTCTGGGTCTCTGCACCCGGGGTGCTGCGAAGCCTCTGACGCCATCCGCAGTGGATTTATCTTCTGAAACCTGTTGCAATGAGTTCCACCCTGACGTGGAAACGCCTCCGAGTGCGGAGGAGCCGCTGTGCCTCGGCACAAAAAAAACCAGAGCTAAAACACTGTGGCTGTGCAATATATTTAGTGTAATGAGCCTGGAGTGATAATGTTATTTTACCTGAGCGGGGCTTTTTTTTTCCTCACGATCCCATTTTAAATAATCTTTTCAAATGCCAAAAAGCACTGCCTCAGTACGGGTAGAAAAAATGCTGAATGCACCTCCTCAGAGGCTACCACTTAGGTGGCGAGGGGAGGGAGGCAGCAGCAGTTTGAAGGAAGATGTTCAGCTGTGGGATTCCCCATCCTGTGTTTAGTCTTTAGTGCTGAGGATAACAATTATTCTTGGTAATGATGCTACTTCTCTTACAAATTAATATATTGGTGTCATTTGAAAAAGTAAGACTGTTCATGATTTAGACAAGGCAGGAATTTTATCCCAAGAAAATCGTACGTAAGGGATTGGAAAAATCATGGGAAATGGTAAAATGAGGGTTCCAAAGGCAGATCATGTGTGAGATGGGAGACAGAGTGAAGATTTGGATACTCATTATTTATCACTTCACTAGGACCTGACCCCGGAGCATCCCAGAGTTCTCCTCCATCCATCCCGTGGTTAATCCTCCCATTCCCTTAGGACTGAGACTCTTTTCCCCTGGTGTGAGTGGGACACAGGCACAGTGACCATGTGGCACTGCACGGGGCCTCGGGACCACCACAGCCTGGAATGGAGCTGCTGCTGGGGAAGGGTGGTGAGGACCCCCAGGCCCTGCTGGTGGAGGGGTCTGAGTTGACGCTCTGAACTTCATGGCCAACTGGGCCAAGTCCACTTCAGGCTGCCTGGGTGCTTGAAAAAGTCTTTGAGTGTGGTTAAAACATTGGTGACCTCATGTTTGTTCTGTAATTAAGTCTCTGTCAGTGATTCCAGAAGTAATTTCTCAAAGACCAGGGCAGGTGGGAATACTGGGAGGTGCTCGTGCCCTGCAGGGAGGGAGAAACCAGAAAAGCTGCAGGCCCTGGGAAGGGATTTTTACAAAGGAAAAGGAAGTGTCTGATTATTGCCTTTAATTTATGAAAACTCCGTGACATAATTGGACCATAATTTCCCAAACTTTGGAAGTGTACGGGCAGGGGAGATGTGTCTGGTGGCTCTGAAAGCTGGAAAGTGTGAGCCAGGCTGTTTTGTTTTATATCACTTGCCATGATCACCATCAAAACTGTATTCAAAGGCTGTTTAATTCCAAGCTTTCATGCAGGTCTGCCTGGGAGACAACAGAGGCTGAACATCAAATAGGCTCCAGTTCTCTTCAGAATCTGGTTGTTTTTTGTTGTTTCTTTTTTCCTTTTAAGCAAAGCTCTGAGCTCCACCTATAAAGCTCTGAAGGGCCCACGAGCACGGCGGCGTTAGACATGGGACTGGGTGCACTCTGGTCCTGCAGGGCTAGGAACACGTGTCACAGGCTCCACTCATTGTCTTTGCAGAGAATTAATTTTAGATTTAAACTAGATTTTTGTTTTTTTCTCTCAAAGTCTGCAGCCAAAGGACTAGAACAACATAAAGACAACCAAACGAAACGAAAGGTGCAATGAAAGCTTTTGCATCCATGGGAACTAAAGCAGCAAACAGATATTTTTCAGTTTCAGAGTGGTCACGTTGCTTGCACAGAAAGCGTCGCTCAAAAAAAACCCTATCGATGATTTCTGACAATTCCCTGTAATTAGATAATTACACAACATTCAGCAATTAAAAAAATTATTGGTGTTGGTGCTTTCAGATCAAGGGACGAGGAGCCGTGGACGCAGTCAGAGCTGCCTCTCTGGCTCGGGATTTCTGCCTCTGGATCTCACAGTGTTTTTCAGTAATCAAGGCTACGTCTTTAAATAAAAGTGAAAAGTTATGTGACCTTGACTGTCAGACTCAATTTAGACTCCGCCGCAACACTTGCCTTTTTATTTTTTAAATTAGCTGTTGCCATCTTTTACAATTTGTTTATAGGCAGAAAGAGCCACACAGAGAGGAGAGTATCAGAGAGAAGTTTATAGTTGTTGTTTCATCCACAAACGTGGTCATTTTTCATGTCCTCAGCAGCTGTTGGTGTGCGTGTGCCTGTCCTCTGATCTCCCAGAGCCTGGCTTGCTTCGGATTAGCTGCTAAGAATGGCACCCTTCTGTGCAAGATCTGGGGGTGTTGCCCCTTCCCCTCCTTGGGCAGTGCCCGCTCGGAAGCCAGGTGAGCAGGGCAGGGACAGGGGTGCCCAGCTGGGCAGGGGTGTTGGGCTGGCAGCTCCTGTCCCCAGGGCACCAGCCCTGCTTGGCACTGGCTCCTCGGGCACTGGCACTGGTGTTGGTGCCTCTGCCCTTCCTTGAACTGGCTGCCCGTGGCCACCCAGTTCCCCCCTCTGTCTGCTGAAAGTAGGTCAGCTGCATTGCCACAGACACCCATGAGCCCATCTTCGAACTGATTTATGTTTTCCATAAGATAAATTCTGAAAGCGTATGTAAAATAGGACTGAAAATAGTATTCCAAATGTCAGCAGCCCTGTAGCATCCCGGCTGAGGTGGTGCTCTCCAGTGCCTGGAACAGATAAAGTCATTCTCCTGCGTGGGAGCCCAGCAGAGGGAAAGGTGAGCTGGAGCAACACCATCAAACACTTCAGTGCATTGCCCGGCGCACGGGGCGGCCGCTCGCTGCTGGTGAAGATGGGATACGAAAGGGAAAGGCTGAGACTTCCATTCATGTCAAATACAAGGGCTGTTTTGATCTAAACATAATGTAAAAATTAAGGAAGAGGGAAATCATTTGGCAGAGCACAAACATCTGACCACAGCACACTTGGGATGAGTTTTGAACATGAGAATCCGCTCAGTGCTGTGAAATCGGGGCCTGGTTGCGGGGTGGTGATGGTTTGGGCAGCAGACAGTGAAATTCTGTCCTCTTCTCCTCACTTTCACAGCTTGGCTTGCATTTACAAACCAACTGTTACATTAAAAGACTTGCTGGTCAGTGTTTTAGGCTCCATAGAATCTGTTGTGTTGTTCCACATGACTCCTCCACTACAAAAAATTATAATTAGATCATTGGAATTGGTTTTATTTTTGTAGTTCTGATAAGAACAAAACTCTTACAGTCTTCTTCAGCAATAAGAGCAAATTAACATGTATTATAACAGGTCTTTAAGAGCTGTAACCTGGCCTTTTGGTGTGAGAGACAGTGGACTATCAATTATTTCAGCACCCGGTTTGCCAGCGCGCTCTGCGGCACCGACTGGAGCCAGAGCTGCTTCCTTCTGAAACAAGGAGGGTTTAAAATGCAAAATACAGCTGATCTGGAACAGAGAGACATGGAATCACCCAGACCCCTTCTCTCTGTGTCAGGCTCTGGAGTGGCCTTTGCCTTTTCCCTTCTCTGTCCCCCCGGGTGGCACCGAGGGGGTTCGGGGTCCTGTCCCGGGCACGTTCCATCCCAGCTTTATCCTGCCAAACAGCGGGCTTAGCTCAGGACCACGGGGATCCGAGGGCCCTATTCAGAGATTACACGTGCCCCATGCGAGGGTGCTTTTCATCTATTGGAAGCCTGATGTAGAAAACCAGCCCTGCGTGATCTTCCACAGACCGTAACTGCACAAAACGGGGAGTTGTTGAGGGTTGCTGCATTAGTCCCTGCTCCTTTGACACGCCTGGCACAAGCCCGACGGGATCTCATTGTGGCATTTGTATTAAGAAAGGGGATGCTGGTTCTTTTTTCTCCGTCAGCTGCTGAAATAAGAAGGTTTTAAGAACAAAGGGAAAACTTGTGCCAAGGAGAGACACAAGAGGATTATCACTCCCTAAAGAAGGGGGACGTCCCGCACACCAAAGCCTCGCTGGCCTAACGAGCCGACGGGTTTTGCCAAGGCTGGTAAATATATTTAGGGAGAAGTACATTTGGGTGCCATCTCTACTCATTTATTCTTCAAACTGTAATGCTGCACATTTTGGGTTTCACTATATTGCATTTTAAAACTAATGATGCATTCATTCTCAGAGCAAATCTTATTTCTAAGCCCTAATTTAATAGAATTAAACTCTAAGCTGAATTGGTTTTATGAGATAAAACTCTGAAGTTGATAACTGCATTTAGGAATAGTTCAGGTATTGAGTTTCTAATTTGCTTCCTGAGCATGGAAATCCCTCAGATAGTCAATATTGACGACCTGTAATTGGGAAGAGAGGGGCTTGCTGAGTTTTCTGTGCCAGAGAGATGCTCGACGCACGGCAGCGGCGCTGCGGCTCCATCCACCCTGCGCCCTGCACGGGCTGGCACCACTGCCCTCTCTCCACACCCCTTTGCCTCCAGGGTGAGGGCTGGGCCAGCTTTGGCTGCCTGCAGCTTGGCCATGGAGCTGCCACTGCAGCTTGGCCATGGAGCTGCCACTGCAGCTTGGCCATGGAGCTGCCACTGCTCCATGCCACCTGCGGCCACTTGGCAGCCGTGTCTGGGGTGGGCTGAGAGGCTTCAGAGTGAGCAGGGGCTGCCTTGGACAAGGTGCTGAGCTCACAGCAGGGACAGATGGTTCCTGGGCAGCAAAGGGTTTCAGGAATGTGCTGAAAAGGGTTGGAATGTGCTGCCTGTGAATGGTGCTGTGCCAACCCCGAGGGTGCCTGTGGCCAGTTGTGGGGCAGCCCAGCATGGCCGGCCTTGCCCGACAGGGCAGTGGTTCTTTTTGGCCTTGTGCTGCCATTTTCCCTCAGAAGAATGGAGTCTTTCCATGAACAGACAGGGCTTGGGGTTGGTCATTCCAAATCAACTTTGCTATTCAGATGTAGACCAGGTTTTAACTCTGCTCCTGGAAGCCCATGGGTGCTCTCACCAGCTGAGTGGGGGAGTTGAGCCCACCTCTGCTTTATGGCAGTTCCATCCTTTGATCTGGGTTTTGATTTACTACAACAGTGGTTTAGGTTTTGAGGGCTCAGCTCCACTAAGATCGAAGAATAAACTCCTAAAACACCCGGATTTAGCAGATTTGCCAGTGTTTATTTGCAAACAGCTACCACTGCAAATAGAGCACAAACAGGGAAATAACCACACAGTTAATTTGGAGCTACTGAAAGCTCTGGGGAAGGATGACGTGTGCACTGAAACCTCCGTGAGTTTCAGTTTAACAGAGTTTGTTATCCTGAGAGGACAAGGCTGTCCTCAAACCCATCTGAGACACCCATTTTGTGATGGAAAGGGTCACGTCGTGACACTCAGCCAGGGGAAAAATCTCCTCTCAGTGGGAGCACAGCCCAGAAAGGCATCTTGGGATGAGAGATGCTGGATTCATGCCCTTTACCTAAATCATTGCTTCCGTTTCCACCCGTGCTGCAGGCTGCTGGTTGCTGTTGGGTGCAGTGCTGTTCATTCTGGTGTTGTTGCTCTTCACCTTTTCTCCTGTGTGGGAAGCTGAGCATCTTTTTCACCCATATGAGAAGCTGATGCTGGCTGCTGACAGGAGAGGAGGTGCTCGTCCTTTGCACGCCGAGTTTCACCACTGATGGGTGGTGTTTATTTGGTTTTGTTTTCATTTACCTTACATCGTTTGGCTTTCCCACCCGATGGAATCACAGTGTTCTCTGGAGAAGTTGGTGTGTCTCCTGGGGCAGCATTATTACACCTCATTAGCTTGCTGAGGTGTGAATGGTGGGTGGTTCTGCATAGAAATTGGTTATCCAGCCTGTCAAGTTGCAAAAAAATAAATAAAGAGTTCTGCTAGTTAAAAAAAAAAAAGGCAGGGAGAGAAAACAACCCCTTTATTTTATTGTAGTTTCTTAATGAAAAAGTTTGGATTTTGCCCTAATACAAATGATTTAAAGCACTGTGAAGAGATTGGCTGTATAGTTTGTCTCCCTCGTTAGGTTAATGAGAATTTTGCTGTCGCTTTTTCAAACCTGCTCCTGTTGTTCCGGGTCTCTCCTCTGCATTTATAACCTGACATAGAATATTAGACTCCAGCCGTGGCAGGATGGGTCTCTGGGCCAGGGAAGTCACCCATCTGTGGCTCTCCATCCCGAGCTTTGTCCCGTGAATTTCCCTGCTGCAGGCTCTGCTGTCACCGTGCCCCTAATGGGAGGTTTCACCCTGCTTCTCAGCAGCGATACCAGTTGTTCCTGGAGATTTGAGTCATTTAGTGAAATAACTGGTTTCACCACATGCCCGGAACACGGACGCTGAGCCGGCGCTCGGGTGACAGGCAGACACTGGTTGCTCTTTTCTCCTGCAGTCCAGGCAGCTTCTCTTCCAGGAGCTCACAGATTAAAGTTTTTTTTCTCCCTGCAGACGTTAGGAAGTTTGCTGTTTATCCATAAACAGTTGCAAATGATAAACAAATCAATATTCGTTAGCGCTGTGATGCGCTGGCGTCGATCGGATACGCACGGGGTGATTTATAGAGTGCAGCGCTTCAGGGCTGACCCTTGCAGGTCTCAGAAAGCACTTAAAAAATAAATTTACCCTGGCCTCTCTCACCCCATTTCAAAAAGGGTGACAAAGATGAAGTAATTTATAAGTCACACTTTTATTAATGCTTTTAACTTTCATATACTTGGCTTTCTTGCCCTCCGAGCAGCTAAGTGCAGCCCTTGGTCGAATGGCAACCTTCGGTGCTTTGAGGGGGGTTCTGTACAAATGATCAACTCATAAATAGGTGCTGTGCTCCGCATTATCCTGCCATAAATCCACAGCCCCTTTCAAGCACATCACGACGGAGCGGCCGGAGCTCCGCAGACTAATGCGGCGCTAACGAGCAGCCGGGCACGGGGCTCGGAGCCCCCCGAGCTGGGAGGCTGCTGGAGGGTGCTGGATGGCCCAGCCCGGCCCTGCCCTGCCCTCAGCAGCACCTCCTGGTGCAGGGAGCAGAGGCAACACGGGCTGGATGAGTGTGTGAACTGATGAGTCAGTTAGCTGAGGTTGTTCAGCCTGGAGAAGAGAAGGCTCCAGGAGACCTTAGAGCACCTGCCAGTGCCTGAAGGGGGCTCCAGGAAGGCTGGAGAGGGGCTGTTTCCAAGGGCCTGGAGTGAAAGGATGAGTGGGAATGGGTTTAAATTAGAGTAGATTTAGACTGGATCTCAGGAAGAAGTTCTTTCCCTTGAGGGTGGTGGCTCAGTGGCACAGGCTCCCCAGGGAGGTGGTTGAGGCCCCATCCCTGGAGCTATTGCAGGGGAGGTTGGCCAAGGCTCTGAGCAGCCTGGGCTAGTTGAGGGTGTCCCTGCTCCCTGCAGGGGGGCTGCACTAGATGCCCTTTGGAGGTCCCTTCCAGCCATAAACATTCTATGACCCTTCTGATCAGAAGCATTGCTGGGAAAAAATCCCATAAAGGCGAACAACCCACAGATAAACCTCAGAATGATTTTCCTGGTGAGTCCTTGTTGCTCAGTGCAGCTCTCACAACACTGCTTTGTGACTGCTCCCCAACATTTCCAGAACCTTTTCCATGAAATCCCCACCTCTCTGGGAGAAGCTGGGTGGTGATGCTCATCTGAACACAAAAATGCTCATCTCTGCACCCCGAGCAGGTAACAGCAACACAGTGTTCACATGCAGCTCTAGACAATTAATACCGAAGAAAACCAAACCCAGAGCATGCTGGGCTGTGCCAAGGGGTGAAATCTGCTCACACACAGCTCTGCTGGCTTCTTGAGCCCTCAAATGAGAGCAACCAGGCACAGCCTGCAAGCCAGGAAATTCCTCTGCAACACAAGGAAACCTTCCCTGTGAAGGAGGCCAGACAGTGGCACAGGCTGCCCAGGACACTGTGGAGTCTCCAGCCTTGGGGATTTTTAACTGGACGTGGTCCTGGATCCCCTCCTCTAGCTGAGGAGCGAGGTTGGATCCCCAGCCCTGCTTCCCAGCCCTGGGTCTGTGCCTGCTGAGCCCTCTGCAGCAGTGTTCTGTGGGTTGCTGTACTCAAGGAGAACGTGTTTGCAGCTGGAAGCGTCATCAGGAGCCGCTCAGGCTGGAGGAGGAAGGAGGTTTGCTCCGTGCGGCCGAGTGACGCAGCGAGCAGCCCACTCTGCTGCATCTTCTGAGAGCTCAGGCCTGGCCCTTGATGTAAGATGGCTAATTATGAGCGATGGGGAGAGAGAAGAGCAGCCAGACAGGAATAGCTCACTCTTTTTCAGGAAGCAAAGAAGAATCACACGTTGAGTTTCTCTGGTGCAGGTCTGATGTTTGAGCCCAGTGCCTAAAGGAGCCCATTTTGGATTTTGAGCTTCTGGGACACAGCCATTCCCCCCCCA
This sequence comes from Ceyx cyanopectus, assembly GCA_013401355.1. Taxonomy (NCBI): domain Eukaryota; kingdom Metazoa; phylum Chordata; class Aves; order Coraciiformes; family Alcedinidae; genus Ceyx; species Ceyx cyanopectus. The sequence continues at coordinate 14,785 of VYZU01080370.1, forward strand.
TCTTATTGCTGCTGCTTCTAGAAGGTGTTTTATAGGAAACACCTGTTTCAGGGGTGAGGAGAGCAGCCTCGCCCAGCTCCTCTGCCCCAGCAGACGAGCATCAGCTGTTGGAGCAAGCCTGGCTGATGAGCTCTGCACAGGAGCAGGGCAGGGCACTTGATCAGAGGGGTTTATGGGTAGGGGAGCCAATATAAGGGCAAGGGGAGGGCAGGTGAAGCTCTTTAGTGTGAGAGGTCGTGGAGCAGCAGAGAAGGAGCTGCTGGAGCAAGGTATGTTTGAGTTTCTACCTCTGCTTAAGCTTCTCTGTAGGTGTAGGAAGCAAATGTTGCTTGAATTCACTGTGTCTGTAATGCAGGGATCTTGTGCCATGGGAGTGGGTGCAGCAGAAAAGGTTTTGGTTCTCGGTGGAGTTTCTGTTCTTAGCTGTGCTGTCTCTAGCCTGAGGCCTGGTGCTTTGCAGCCAGGGCCTAGGAAGCTCTCTGTAGGTTTGGTTGGTGGTGCTGGTGGTGGCTGTGCCTGGAGGCTTCCCGAGCCTCGTGCTCATGAAAGAGCTTCTCTTGGTAAATATCCAAACTACTATTTTGTCTCCTTCTCCCCACCGTGCCAGTCAGAAGTTTATTTTTCTTCCCCTGGTATTGTTTTCAGCATTGCCCTCAGAAATGCAGCTTGTCTCCCAGATATGACTTGCACCTGGTGGCTCTGAAAAGCTGCCTTGAATCAACTCCAGAGTGGGGCAGCTCCTGTCTGGGTGACCAGCAGAGGATTATGGTTTGGGATATATGGTGTAATGAAAGTACACTGTAGTTTAACTTGAAAGGAGCTTGTCTTTGCACATAAGACTTTCATTATTAGTACAGTGAAAGCTATGTTGGATTTTTGAGTTGATTGCAGAGAAACTGTTGCTTCAGAAAGCTATGGCTTTTGAAAAGAAAATCTCACATGAAAAGCTGCATGAACTTTAACTAATTTAAAAAAAATGTACATAGGAGCTTGTGTAATAAAATATTTGAAGCCTGGGCAAAGCAGCATGGGTAGGAACTGTT
>VYZU01080378.1:0-10527 GCA_013401355.1 Ceyx cyanopectus
TTTTTTTTTTTCAAAAAGCCCATCCCCCATAGGATAGATTTTTATGCTGTTCAATTCTACTCCACACTTCAAAGCTCACTGGCTTGTATTTTTGGGAACGTTTCCAGCACAGCTTAGGACTGGAGGGAAGGAAGAAAACCCACGTTTGAGACAAACTTAAAGATGCAGTGTCTTAGGGGGCTCAGGGCACATTAGATACAGAGCCCAGGACAAGGGGCTGTGTCAAGAGAGATGGGTACAGCTGGTGCACGACCTACAAATGCCTTCCTTAAACCTGGCTGTGTGGAAATTGGGGAGTCCTGAAACAAAAGAGGTTCACCTTGACAGCCTTGACACTGCCCCACCACACACTGCATCTCCAGGCTGCCCCATTACCAAGTGTTCCCACAAGCATCTACCTGAAGAGCAGAGTGGACCCCTATTTTATGGCACCTCCTGCCACCATATCCCTTTTTAGCTTCCACTTCGAGCACAGAATTATTCATTTCCTTGCAGGGTTACCATGGAGCTTGTCACCATGGCAGCCAAAGGCCGTGCAAACATTTATTTGCACAACTGCCTGGTGGATTCCTGAAAAAATCCAACCTTTTTCCTCGCTCTGCAGCTGGAAACAGGACCCGTAGCAGTGCCACAACAAACTGGGAAGGTTTATTGATGCCAAAGCGCTTCTGTCAGAGCCCCAGGGACTAGAGAGGACAGCACGATGCTCCATGGAGGACACCCCAGCACCCTGAGGTGCCTGGCAGGGCTGTGGGCAGCACTTCGTCTGGGGGTTTCCCAGGACACCCTCTCCATGCTCCTTCCTCACACATTTGAGTCTGTCTTGCTCCTATAGCAGCAGCCCCCCCAGCCAGCACCTCTCCCACTCTGTAGCCCCAGCTGCTCTCAGGCTTCCCTACATCAGGGAGGGGGATGTGGTTGGGGTTTGTTTCTCCTCCTGGCCTCTTTGCCTTTCACTCCACTCTGTTTCGCCAGTTTTGGTTGCTGTTTCCATCCCCCAAACACCTTTCCTGGCAGCCTGACTGGGGCAGCACTTTGCCCTCCCTGCCCAGCTCCCAGGGCCAAGGGGTATCTTCAAGCCCATTCCTCCAACCCCATTGCCAGGCAGCCCCGGGCCCCCCCCAGGCTGCTTCCCCTGCCTAAACCCTCTGCACTGCTGTTTCCTCTCTCCCAGCTTCCTTCAAAAGCCTTCCCCACCCCCCCACCTCCCACACACAGCTCCAGCCGGAGGCAGGAGCAGAAATAAAATCTCAGCCTGCATGCTTTTCGGCTGGCAAAGTGACAAGCAAGAGGGAACTAATCCATCCGTGATGGTGCTGAGTCTCTGCCACGCTGAAGGCGTGCTGGGGACACAGCTCCACAGCTGAGGACACAGTCCCCAGGGTCAGCATCCCTCTGTTCCACCACCCAGGCAGCCCCAGCTTACAGACCAATACCCTCCCACCTCCCTCTGCCTCTGAAAAAAAAATGGGACCAGCTCTCATATTGCCACAATTTCCTGCCTTTCTCCCTTCTTTAACAGAGGATGCTGCCAGCCCTTCCCCCACGTTTCCCTCTCACATTCCCTGACGCTTCTGTAATGCAACTACAAGGGCTGGAGAGGACCTGGATGAGACCCAGCTTTTAGATCATGACTTTGCAAAGACAGGATTGGAAAATGTTAGTGGACAAAGCAAGGGAAAGATTTGCAGCCTCCCAAAGCACCATGGGGACGAGTCAGTCCTTAGAGCCAGCAGAGCCACTGGGATGCTGCTCTGCTAGGCAGAGGCAGAACAAAAGGACACGATGCCTCTAAAAAGGGGACCAGGGGAAGTTCCTCCCCACCACTATTGGGAACTCCTCCAGCTTTCCTGGATGAGCTGGAGCTGACCAGTATTATTTCCCCCAAACTCATCCTGCTGCCACCCATCCCCCGAACATGCCAGGAAGGATATTTTGAGACATTCTTTGCAAAAGTTACTGTGCCTGTTTGTTGAATCCCTGCATCCCTCAGCCAGCCATGGCACATGCTCAGCTGTGCAGGAAGCAGATGGAGACAAACAAAAAAAAATAAACTAATACACGTAGCACCTGCTGAATTACCCAAAATAGCATTTCTATACATATCTGATGTGATGATGAAACTCCTGATATTCCGGGGGCCCTCCAGAAGGAGTAATGTGCCCCCATCACTTGGATATTTCCCATTCTTCATAAAAGACATGGCAGCTTTTGTCCTGCCTGGCAGGATCCTGATAGCTCAGACTTCAAGGGCCGTGACGAATACAGATAAAGGGATTATTGGCCCAGGATGGTCAATAAGGGAAGGAAACATTCAGCTGAAGGGGGATACATGGTCTAGAAAGAAGGCCATAAACTGAATCTGCTGAGATTTGGGCTGTTAACAGACAGAAGGGTGAACCCTGTAAGCAGGAGTTCTCACTGGCATTGTACATAGCACAGGACATCAGCTTTGTACTCTCCTGGCTGTGGAGGTGGTAGGAACAGGACACATCCCTAAAAACCCTTCAGCTTCCAGTGCCAGAATTGGCTCAGCTCTGCAGGAGGAGGGGAGAGGAGACCAGTTATCCAGGGACGACAACTGCTTCCAGCATGAAAACATCTCCTGCCTGCCCCAGCTCCCCAAAGCTGTTCTCTATAACCATACCATGGAGCTGCATCCCACACTCAGAGCAACAGTGTGCGATAAAACAGTGTTTTATCTGCAGCACTTATCAGGAAACCAGTCACAGAATGTTAGAATCGTTTAAGTTGGAAAAGACTTTTAAGATCATCGAGTTCAACTGTTCCCCAAGCACTGCCTGGCCACCATTAACCCATGTCCCTCAGCATCACATCTCCACAGCTTTGAAAACTTTCCAGGGATCACAAGGACTCCACCCCTGCTCTGGGCAGGTGGGACCAGGCCTGGAGAACCCTCAAGGGGAAGAAATTTTTCTTTGTGTCCAACCTAAACCTCCCCTGGCACAACATGACGCCAGTTCCTCTTGTCCTGTCACTTGTTCCCAAGAATTATTTCTTAAAACTACACAGGGTGGCCATTATTTCTGCTGCTCCTCTTTCCTATGACAATGAGGACATGAGGATGGGAAGCCTGTACAGCTCAGAAGTGCCAGCAGTTGCTCACAAGGCTCCTACCAAGAAAAGGCTCGTTTATTTGCTTGTCCCACTACCTCACCTGTCACTGTGGCTGGAAATTGGAAAGGCTGCTTGTTCTGCTGCTGGTTCAGAGCTGGGCACAGCCTGGGATGACAGTGGTGCTGGGGAGGGGCTCAGACAAAGTAGGAAGATGGATCTGCAGTTGGAAATGGAGGAGGCACATAAGGAGACCCTGGCTGCACAGTGCACAAAAGGGCAAATGTTGTGGTGAGAAAAAACAGAGACTTTGAGGAACCTGCTCTAGTGGAAGGTGTCCCTGTCCATGGCAGGGGAGTTTGAGTGATGATCTCTGAATGCTCCTTCTAACTTCTATTAAAAGCTGCCCCAAGAACCATTGTGGGCATGAGAGGGATAGAAGTGTCACAACCACATGGACCCACCTCTGCAACCCTGTGGTAGCACCAGAGGGGAGGGAGAGTATTGCTGCAGGCTGCAGCTTGACCACCACCTCTGCCCAGCACCTGCTGGTTTTCACAGCATTTTCAGTGAAAGAGTGAAGAGAAGGTAAATCTACCAGTATTTACCAAGACACTCCCACCACACACCCACTACAACCTCATACAAACTCACAATGTAAATTCCTAGGGGGTTACAACACCCACAGACACCCCTGTGGCTGCCAGGTTAGCAAGTTGGGTATTTTTAGGCAGGATGTGCTAAAGCCTGCATCTGTGGCCAGTTGTCCTTCTGCTCTGCATCCACCCCCACCTTGCATAAGCCCACAAACTTGTGTCTCTGCCTGTGTCTGCCCCCAGCTGCTGCATGCTCTGGGATGTCCCATCCAGACATGCACATAGGGGGTCCCCTTGGCAGAAGGGTCCTGGTATGCTGAGGAGCTGCTGTCAAGAGGGTCCCCCTGACCACCCCAAACACACACCAAAAGCCCCCAGAGCTGCAGTTACCTTTTGGCACTACCTGCCTGCTCTGAACACCAATAACTCTCCTGAGAGCTTGAAGAACTAACCTTGGCAGACCTTTTTGCTTCTCCCTGCCCCCCACTATGCACAATCAGGATGTTGTTAGTCTTGCAACACCGACTCTTGGAGTTCAGGTGTGAAAATAATAATAATAATGAAACCTAAATACCTAATTCCCTTCATGGCTCTTCTATAGGCATGTCCAGTGTCAGCTGCAAGCCCCTTCAGCTGCACCCTCGCCCTGCACAGCCTGAGTGATGATGGCTGGGGTCAGACAGGGCAGCCGTGATGCTGTTTAGCAGGCGAGTGAAGCCAATATCACTATTGACTGTACTCACCCTGGCAGAGGGAGTCTGGCTCAAAACAGCTTTGGAAAACAGCAGCACAGGGAGATTTAGGATTAGAGAAAATAAATGGAGGCTGGGGTTGTGAAACGACACCCTAGATCTTCTTAGCATGCTTTGCTCCTCCCTCCCCTGCAGTGACTGGGGATTCCCACACTGCTTCCTGGTGAGGTCTCCCCACCCTGGTCTCTGGGTTGTCTCCTGCCTGGGATTTCCTTCTAGCCTGCCCACACAGCCAGAGATTGTCCCCACTCCTCCCATGAGACATACAGACTCTTCCCAGCCCAGGATGTCTCACCCTCCTGAGAGTAACACAAAGCCCTCCACACTCCCCCAGGAAGGAAATCCTGACTGGAACCTAGTGTTTTCCTGAATAAACCATCACACACAGATCAAAACAAAGAGCTACGAGCACAAGACAAGTACCACAAGCATGGAGAGCACAAGCCTGGTCTCTGTTCCTTGGGCATCATATGAAAAAACAAAATGGGTCCCTCCTACCAGCCCCTATCACTGTGTTCTTCCCTCAAACCTCCCCCATCCTGGGGGAACCTCACACTGGTGATCCCACAGGGATGTGCTGTCACACTACTGGACTGCAAGTCTACTTCGCTTTGGACAGTTCATAGCCATAATCTCCACAATAGCCACTGATCTGATTTGTCTGGGAACAGCATCTGCTACTCCACATCATTCTGTCTTCATTTACATTTGCCCAGAGACAGCATGGATTATGTTGTTGTTGTATTTTTGTTTTGTTGGGTTTTTGGGGTTTTTTTTTAATCATTAAATTCATTAATCTGTCTTCCTGTTTCTTCCAAAACAAGATTAACTGAGAAGAGCTCTAACTCAGGACAGACTCCCTAACACATTTTCAGAGGATATTGTCTGAGCTCTTGTTTCCTGAGCATGTGTACCATACTCTTCTGAGCTTCAGAACAAAGAGCAAATTCTCTTTGTTGTCCCCTAACAGCTGAATGCTGCGATATATGAGATCAAGAGACAAAAGGTCCCTGCCTTATTGAGCTTACCCTTCGTTTTGCCTGGTTCCAGGTGCTCAGAAACATGTGGGATTTGTTTCAGTGGGCAGGGCTACGCTGAGAAAAGACAGAATTGTTCCTTCTCCACTTCCCATGAAGACAGCAAAGGAAAAATCCCAGCACAGCTTTAAGCCTGCTTTCCAGCTGAGGGTCAGTGCCAGACTCCCTCCGGGATCCATTCAAAACCACTATCCTAAGATGCCTGGTCTTTATTGCTATTTAATTTGGGTCAGATAAATGCAGTTAAGAGCACATCCACTTTTTTTTTTCTTTTCAGATAAGAGATGGCCTGTGTTCACCAAGCAGAGCCCAGCAGTTTGAAGAGCTCACAGTGCTGCCTCTCAGCAGAAGCCACAGTTGTACACGAGCTAAAGCAGAGCAACTAACAGTGCGTTGGGCTCAGGCAGCTGCTCTTACACCCCCCTTCATACCTGTAGTACCAGCCAGTGACTGGGGAATTCACCCACTGGACAATAAAACACTGGGAAGGGCATGGGAAAAGCTCAAGGAGAGGACTGCTCTCCAGGATTTGCTTGTTTGATCACTAGAAAGATATCAGAGCTGGGCACTGAACTGATGATAGCACTTTCTAGTTCCATCCTTTAGTATTGTAACAAAAGTTTAGATTAAAAACATCTCTCCCTTCATCTAACTTGAAATGGAATAAAAGAAACAATAATTACAAAAAATGGCAAGAGCTGTTTCATTGTAAATGTGGAATTTATGCACAGGAAGGTGGGGAAAACCTGTAGGATTTTAAATCCACAGAGTTATTTCAGTACCAGCCTGTGCTGGGGCAAAACCCCTCTCCAAACCTAGGGGCCACCCTGTGCTATGGGAACTCACATCACAACCAGCACTGAATGTGACATGCTGGTGGCTGTTTCAGAGATGACCATAGGCAGCCAGGTCACAGGTCATCAAGGGTAACACCATGGCTTGTGCACCAGACACAACCTGTAGTGCTAGTTCAGCTCCCTGTGAACAGCCTGAGGCTGCCTTTCCTTGTGTCCTTTCTCTTCCCACCCCACAACCTGGTGCTCCCAGTTTGTGAGCTTGTAAAGACCTTCAGGGAGAGGCTCGGAGCTAGGGTGACTGTCCCATGACCTGAGAAAAACTCCCTGTCACTGAGTTCAATAGGTCTGGGCTGCACCAGCTTTGTGCCTGGGAGAGCCCTGTCAGGATGCTAAAAGAGGGAGCAGCAGAGCTTGCTCTGATGGGGCTCATTTACTTGCTTCTCATAACAAAACCATTACGACAGCTCTGGTGCACTTCTGCATTAGCAAGGTTTTGCTAATTGTCTTTTCAACTAGAGCGTAAACAGTTAGAAAGATTTTTCTTGATTAAAATGTTGTCAGTGATGGGAAATTCAACAGACCTCTGAGAAAAGCATTCCAGCAATAGCCTTGTTTTAAAGTCCATGGCTGATTTCTAGTAGGAACACTCTACTTTCCACCAAACCCTCACTCCATTTTAGTTTTGTCATCTAGAAGAGCCTAGTAACATAGCTTAATCAGTGCCACGAGTTGTCTACAGAAGTCTCTTAACTTTTTGTTAAGCTAAATTATCACAACAGACCCAGAGTCTTTACTTGGGCCCTACCAGCTGCTGCTGACATTTAACTGGAAATTCCAAGAGCAAAATCTAGGACCCAACATTCCCTATGTCACCATTTAAACCTCCTCATAAGCTGTCCAAGTAGCCACCAGGAATAATAAAGGCACAGAGGCATGAGCTCCTCTCTTCTCCACAGAGATACGATACCTGACCCAGACAACCAAGTTTACTCTTGGCACAGCATCCGAGTTTACTCTTGATTGCTTCCAGAGTATAAACCTTGGGTAATGCCCCAAAATAACTTTTCACATCTATATTATCCTGAAGCCACTCTCCTCATAGAGAATAACCTCTAGTTGGGGTATTTGCAGAGGAAGGTGAGGTCCCAGTTGAAGTCCTTCCTCACCATGACAGTACTCAAGGAAGATCACGCTCTGAAGAGGATTCCTGCCCCAGCTTATGAACCAGAGGGAAGATGGGAGAGGTGAAGGGCACCTGCTCAAAATTTTTTTGCCAGTGTTTTCTCACTGTGGACCAAGAAAAGCAAACTTTGTTGGGCCAGAGAGCACACAGTCAAGAGATGGGTACTCAGTGGGAGACAGGTCTGTGCTCTGTTGCCAGGGCTTATCTTTTTGACATCACATCCAAATTGGCAAAAACTCAGCTATGGTTTTGACAGCAAAACCAGACATTAGGAAGTATCCTTCCTGTGAGTCTCCAGACCCAATAGGTTTAATTTTGTCTTCCTTAGCCTCCCTCTGCCCAGCTGCCCAGTGCCAGTGAGAAGTACATAGAGGGCTCTATGAGCCCACTGAACCACCTCATGTTGGTGATAGCACTTTTTAAGGAACACAAGAAAGATTCCATCTAAATTTCCCAACAAACAGAATTGGAACCAAGTATTGGAACCCTGATTCAGCCAGACTAGCCCACAGGAGAAAGCACCTACAGTGGTTATTTCATGAGGGACCTGCTCCTGATGGCTTAGATGTGGCTGGGACATGTTGCTCTAGAGGGGCTTTTGGGGACCTGGGGCTCATCCTCTCAACTTCTGCCTGCCACAGGGTCTTACACAGCAGGTTGGCACTAGGCACTCAAGCCAGAGCAGCCAATACACTTCAGAAGCACAGAGCTTGAGGTAGTGTGGCTGGTAAAGGGACTCACACAGTGATTTCCAGTGGCCTCCATAAAGGTGAAGGAATCAGGATTTTGGAGTCAGTGTCTAAACCGCTCTCATCTACTCTAGAGAAGAAGCCTTTATCTGAGGATGTTTTTGAGTCCTTTAACCATCTTACAACTTCACCTGGAGTTCCCTATGGCTCCTGTCTGTCACCCTTGAGCTGTATACACCAAAAACAGAAGCACCATCGCAAACAACAGCTGACACATCACCACCAGACAGAGCTGACACAGAAGCAACCCTATTTCTGACTCTTTGCCTGGACAATTCTAGCAATGACATGGAACAACTGTCCTCAGAGCTAAAAGTGGCATGCAAAGGAAAGAAACCTTCATTGCATGCATATATGAAAAAACAGTCACTTACCCACTGGTTCCAGGTCTCTGGGTCTGAGAGAAGCGCCAGTCTGTGTTAGGCTGAGCTTGCTGTGGAGAGAATAGAAAAGGCTTAATACCTCCATTCTTGCCTTTGAAAGTGAAAGGAACTGATCCTGGATTATTTCAGTCTGGAATATCAGTGTGTTCTTTCCAAGTAAAGCAAATCAATTAGAACAAAAAGAAAGCTCCTTCTCCCCCCCACCTCCCTTTCTTGAGTATTTCTGAACCAGCATGAATACTAAAAAGCATAACAAAAACTATTCAGCGAATAATCTTCCAAAGCAGCTCAGGAAACCAGGCTGTGAAAGAAATGAAGCATGAAATAAACTGATAAGGGTATCAAATTCAGCAGGAGCAATGGTACCAAAGTAATGAGCTTGGAGGAGGGTGGGGGTGGCAGAGTTAATTGCTACTGAGAAAGATGCTTTTAATGCCAGAAGGTAAAATGATAACAGACCTTCCTAATCTGTCCTCCTTCTGTCCTTAAAAAGGCCTGCCTGAGATCTTGATTTCACACATTGTATTTGAATGACTTTTCCTAGATGCTGTGGCCTCGGAGCATTACAATATTTTTCTGTCCTCAGAGGAAAGAACGAACTTCCGACAGCAAAAGAGAAAAGCGTTATTTGTTTAGGAGACACAATCAACTTTGGACACAGCAGCACACTTTGTAAGTTCATTAGGAAGCCCCCGTATCGCTTTTCTGCCTGTGTTATTTCACCATCAGACAATGGATGTTTTGTAAATAAGGAAGGACATGAAGCAGGCTTGTATGTTCCGGCTTGAATCACCTCTTTGTCATGAGCACTAAATAGCAGAACTGTTTTCTGTCTGGAAGATGAATACTTCCGAAAAATCATCATCACCTTAATTAACTCTGGAATGATAACATGCTACCTGAAAAGGACAATGTTTGTCTCTCCATTACCTTAGGAATGAGCAGTTCCTGGTCCATACAGTGGAACAGCAGTTTTATAGGATTATTCTGCTTGTACATGCAATTACTAAGGAAAAGGAAAGACGGGTTACAGCTGACCTAGATTTTTTATTTAGTAGATGTGATTTCACTAATTTCTCCACTGCTTTGATGCTTCTCCTGGAAGAATATATTAGAATAAATTACTCCCCGAAAAAGAGAGGCCCCACTGGTACCCAGGCTGCATGCAAATTAAGCTGTTTAAATACTTGCCCTCCGGATTCCAGATACACATTTCTGCAGATGCTGACACACAAGCCTGCACTAGATAAGCCCTTCACAAGCTATATTTTGAAATCCTGTTGTAATTACCACTCTCAAATTTAGGGCAGGAATTTACGACACAAAATGACTTTACTTTTTATATCCCAAAGTTATAAAAGCTACAGCTAAATACAGTCACCTACATTCATATTTAGACATCTGAATACAAGTGGCTGAAGTTTCCAAAGCAAGCTGCTGCCTATGTCTCCACAAGCCCAAGGGCACATAAGGTCACCAGGATCTTTGTGAAAAATGTCACAACACTCAGCGCCGAAAAATGAGTTGGAAAATTATCCCTTGCCAGGGGCACAATTGGGAATTAAAAACACTCAATAATTAAGAAATGAGAAAATTTCTACAATGCAGCTCTAAAACAGAGCAAAAGAAATACCAACAAACTGCTCTGGGATAACCTCCTCTTGGTTTGTATGCCATGCAGAACAAAGTTAACAGAATCAAGAAGTTAAACACCCAAACCTCACATTCCCAACTATGCTAAGAATCACTTTAAAAACAACAAAAAAAGTAGAAACGGGGCCAAAGAAAAACTCTTCACTTCTACAGACACATAGTCTCTGATTTTACAGTGCCACCCAGCCCCTTCCCCCATCTCCATCAAATCAAGCCAAAGCTTTTCACCTGCCACCTGCCAGGAGGTGACAGAGACACACATCCCCTGAAGCCACCTTCTCAGGTGGCAGGACAGACAAAGA
>VYZU01080383.1:0-13292 GCA_013401355.1 Ceyx cyanopectus
GGTTAGAACATTATGCAAGATTTACAAACACCTTTGTTACAACCTGCATTAAGCACTACAAGTAAGCTAACAACATACAGCTCATGGGTTAATCCTAACACAATAACCAACTATTATTTTTTTTTTTTCATATGTTTCATGTTCAACAAACAAAATGGTAATTATAGGGAAATTCCCACTCAGCAGTGCATAAGTAATGGCAAACACTTTATAAAAGACTCATGTACAGAAAGAACAGGCCTAGCAGCACCTCAAAGGGCATGTCTATCTAACTTCTGTCATTTGCCATGGCCAACAAATCACACTTGAAGAACAGGTTACACATTTGTACTGAAATACCATTCCCTTCATGATGACATCAAAGAGCTTCCAATCTATCAAAACATCAGGGCTGATTTGGATCTCAGAACTGGTTTGTCATTACGACAGAATTTTTCTTCAACCATTTTTATTTTTATGGGCAAATAAGTATATTAAATTCCATATTATATATTATACTAGGGTAGGTATATGCTTTACTAGTCTTATACTGAATGTATACCTAACTCCATCGTCTGATCCTTCCCTTTTGTGTAAAAAAGTTCCAATAGATTTTCTGCCCAAAACCAAAGATTTATATATGATTAATTAAATCCACCAAATCATTTAGATTCTGCCTATATTGTGACGAAATATATACTTCCCATTACTTTCCCTATATACTTTCAATTTGTATTTAGGATTTGGGGGGAAACCATGATAAAGTGATGAATCCAGTTTTGGACACCCCAGTTCAGAAAAGATAGAGATTTGCTGGAGAGAGTCCAACGCAGGGCCACCAAGATGATTAGTGGAATAGAGCATCTCCCTTATGAGGAGAGGCTGAGAGAGCTGGGGCTCTTTAGCCTGGAGAAGAGGAGACTGAGGGGGGACCTCATTAATGTTTATAAATATGTTAAGGGTGAGTGTAGAGAGGATGGAGCCAGACTTTTCTCCATGTCATCCAATGACNTCCTATGCTTCAGAGGCTATTCATACAAATTAATCTTGCTTATATAGCAATCTTTGTTTATACTATGAAAAATCTGCATTTAAATATTTTGCGATTGTACAGATCATAGAATGGCTAGGGCTGGAAGGGGACTCCAAAGGTCATATAGTTCAGCCCCCCTGCTGTAATCAGGGATGCCCTCAACTAGACCAGGCTGCTCTGAGCCTTGTACACCCTCATCTTGGATATCTCCAGGGATGGTGCCTCAACCACCTCCCTGGGGAGCCTATTCTACTGTTCTACCACCCTCAAGGTAAATAATTTCTTCCTTTTATCTAGCCTAAATCTACTGTTCTATAATTTAAACCCATTACCCCACGTCATTTCACTAGAGCCTCGTAAACAGCCCCTCTCCAGCCTTCCTGTAGGCCCCTTTCAGGTACTGGAAGGTGGCAATAAGGTCTCCCCATATCTCTGAAAAGTATCTGTTCAAAGTACTCATCAGTTCAATATAAAACTTACAGGAGTTTGGCTTTATCTGGCATGTTAAACACTTTCTGAAACACTCAGCTGATGCTCAAGTTAATTTTAAAAAATACCTTCAGAAAAATCTTGGACTAATAAAAGTAAAAATGTCAGAACATAAAATAGTATCACTCTATACCAGACTTATTATAAATCTGATTGTGACTTTTTCTTCCCATGCTTAAGAGAAATTTAATTGATTAAGCAGCTAATTAATGTTCTTTTATTTTTAGGTTTTTGGTGTGTTTTGTTTTTTTTTTTTNAAAAATATCCACACAACCTTAACAATTATAAAAAAAAAAAAGTAACTGTACTTTAAGGTAGAATCTAAATCTAATTTCTAATTTTTAAAAAATCACTATAAAATATGGGGCTTAAAAGGTAATCTAAGCACAACTGGAGTAAAATACATTTTTCTTCTTCTTTAAATGCCATGATAAAGTATTAATTACAAATAGAAGTGCAAAGACATAGTCAAGGCTTATATGGCACATAGACTGATACTTTGGGTGACTTTTGTCCACCATTAGTTGACTAATTTACTCTTAATTTCAGAAGAAATAGCCTGAGAGTAATCAAAACTCAGCAAGAACATTATCAAGCCCCTAGGGGTTTTTCTTTTCTTTTTCCTAATAGTGAAACTGGCACAGAAAATAACCATTAAATATAGAAAACATCAGGAGGTAGGAAAAGACCTACTGTAAAATTTTTTATTGTCTTTACAGAAGTTCCTACAGGAAAATCATATCAAGCTCATAGACAAATTATCTAACATGTATTATCTAGCATTATAAACATGATACAGACATAAGCCATGTTGTATGATCAACATTCAAGCATCCAGGCAGCTGAGTCTGTTGGTTATTTTTATACTGGCATTCACTTTTCTTGGTGAAGTTGGCTTCAAGTGCTTAAATGAGTTATCAGAAGAGTGATTTAAAAGTGCTGTTGGAAAAACTGGTAAGAATAGCTCACACTCCATTCTCTCAAAGTATAGAATAAAAATAAAGTTAGTAGGTATCACAATCACAGAATGTTAGCGGTTGGAAGGGACCTAGAAGATCATCTAGTCCAACCCACCTGCCTGAGCAGGATCACCTAGACCAAGTCACATAAGAACACATTCAGGTGGGTCTTATTTGTCTCCAGAGAAGGAGACTCCACAATCCCCCTGGGCAGCCTGTTCCAGAGCTCCGTCACCCTCACTGAGAAAAAGTTCTTCCCTGTGTTGATCCTAAACCTCTTGTGCTCCAACTTGCTCCCATTGCCTATCGTCCTGTCATTGGATGACATTGAGAAAAGTCTGGCTCCATCCTCCCTACACTCACCTTTAACATATTTATAGATATTGTTGAGGTCCCCCCTCAGTCTCCTCTTCTCCAGGCTAAAGAGCCCCAGCTCTCTCAGCCTCTTCTCATAAGGGAGATGCTCCATTCCCCTAATCATCTTGGTGGCCCTGCATTGGACTCTCTCCAGCAAATCTCTGTCTTTTCTGAACTGGGGTGTCCAAAACTGGACACAGTACTCGAGGTGGGGGTCTCACCAGTGCAGAGTAGAGGGGGAGGAGAACCTCTCTTGACCTGCTGGACATACTTCTCCTAATGCATCCCAGGATGCCATTGGCCTTTCTGGCCGCAAGGGTGCATTGTTGGCTCATGGTCATCCCCCCCTGTCCACCAGGACCCCCAGGTCTCTTTCTCCAGAGCTGCTCTCCAATAGATCAGCCCCCAGCCTGTACTGATCCATGGGGTTGTTCTTCCCCAGATGCAGCACTTGCTCTGTCTCTTTAATTTCATTAAATTTCTCCCAAAGAAAATATGATTTAAGAAGAAAAAGAGTCCTAGATATTCAGTCACGTGACAGTTTCATAGTGCATCCCAAAAAAAACAGGACAGAATACCTCCTTACCAGAAATGCATACATTCACAAAGTAGAGTTGAGTAGATAAGGAGAAAGATACTGAAATTAATAGACATCAAAATATAATCCACTTCATTTTGCTGCCTCTATCCTAAAGACAGACAGTTGAAGAGTATCCCAGCATGGATAAAACCAGTGTGTTCACCAATGGGTTACAACAGTAAAAACAAAGGCATTGAGTTACAGTAATTGAATGCTCCAGAATAAAAAAAATTAGGGTTGGTGTGGGATTTTTTTTTTCCCGCTTAGAAATGTCATAACCTTAAACATTCTGCAAGCCCACTTGGAACAGAACAGCAGGACAGTTTTCAAGGAAATTCACCATTTTAAGTGCACGCATTCTTTACCTGTCTACAGTAAGTTATTAGTTTGGGTTACTCAAGAGACAGCTGAAGATAATAATCTTGAAAATTTCTAAGAATCTTTTAGGAAGTTGTTCATAATAAACAAATGGTCAGCAACAGATAACTTAGCTCTACAACTAATATTACAACTTAAACCTCTAACAGTTAAACACAGAATGCTCAGAAATATTTTAGAGGTGAATCAAACCCACAATTCATTGAAGCAATGTGGCCTCTCTTTGATTAGTAGGAGTTTCTAATTGACAATTAACTTTCTCTCAAACGTATATATTAGAATGTTGAACTGTGCTGACCAGTTATTTTCAAATATAAAGCATTAAAATCCACTTCTGTGTTTGACTAGCCAGTTGTAACTAATAAGTCAGAAGCGTCGGTTGGTGGAGATGATGAGAGGAATGTTTTAGAACATTGGCAAAGAGAAAATATTCAAATAAGAAACTTAAGAACATTATGTTTTAAAAATTCTTTTGAAAAACACTATGCTTTTTTCCACCGAATTATTTATAAGTGTGTCATTATAGTTCAGAGACTTCCAATGGCCTTACACTAAGAGCACAGATTGGGGTTGTAAGATCCCACATTAGAAGATCTAGGTTCAGAGACTTTGCATTTACTGCTATTACCAGTTTAACAGACAGGAGCTGCTGGAAGACTAACACTTGAAATGCCAATTAAAATCCATGGCCTGTTTTCAAAAGCAACTGTCCCAAACTACTTCAATTTTTGTTGAAAAAAATGCATAATATTAGCTACAGAGAAGTTCTTTTAATTTTCTGTGGAACAGACCACCCATGGTATTCTAAATCTAATTTTCAGGGAAGACCATCTACAGTTTCTCTATTAACCTCCCTGGTAATCAAGTCACATGCTGTTAAAAAATTGAATTATACAAATGACTGACAGTTATAATATTTTCTATCTTTTTATTAATCAGTGTAAGGTTTTTCCTGAATCTCAGAAGACTTACAGAATGGATAATTAAACAATCCTTTAATATCACTCTCATGTATCCGTCCAGGCTGGGGGCTGATCTATTGGAGANGTGTAAGGTTTTTCCTGAATCTCAGAAGACTTACAGAATGGATAATTAAACAATCCTTTAATATCACTCTCATGTGTATATAGGAAACTGAAAAAAACCATAGATATTAATTTAACTTAGCATATTAACAGTTACCTGTGTGAGGTAGGTATGAAACTATTTTATTAACGATAAATTCATCTTTAAGTTTTGCATTTTGTCTAAGAGTCTCAGTTTTTGACACAGTTCAATTGTTTCTATACTTACTGTCCACATTTAAATATATTTAATTGCAACTGTGTAGATACACTAGATCTATACAATTATAGATTTAGATTTACAATTACATAGCAAGTTACTCTAGAATAACAAAGATGATGACCAGTCTTATAGTCAACTGAGAATTCTTTTTCTTACAACTGCTTTAGAAAGTTGACAGGTTATTTTGCTTTGAATATTTTGTAGATTGACTTCTGTTAAAGTACAGAAGTATAGTCTTTTATCTCCAGAGATCATGGTTCAAATATTTAAAAAAAAAAACCTCACAGTTTACCAGACCTCAACTGTGATGCTGCAGGACCAGACTAGTACAATTTTTTCTGGGAGACATGAGCTGTGGCTGCTAAACAGCACCATAAAAAAATCAAACATTTCAGCCCATTGCAGCAGACAGAGATTCTTAGGAATGACACCAACTAGCAGTCTTAATGCCTCAGCTTTAATGACCACAGGCAAATTAACTTTTAATTTGTGATGTTTGGGGCATGCTTTGTACAAGAGTTTGCTGAATCACAACTTCTCCTGCTCCATTTCTGTAGGCCACATAGAAATTTAGAACTTGCACAACTAGAAGTCTGCTAATATAATGCCATTGACAAACAAGCAATTCTCAAAAAAAAAAAAAACCCAACCAAAAACCTTACCTTGCAGAAAGGTAATAAATTACAGTGGTAGAAACTCTGAAGAATCCATTAAGATCTTACAGATCTGCTCAAGCATAAACTATTTGGATTAATTAGGAATTCTTCTCCTGAATATTAGAGAGGCACTGATCATGTCTAAAACAAGAAAAATCAGGTAGTTTCATTATAAGAACTACCCACACAACTGATCAGTTGCACAAGACTCAGTAGTTTCTATTTTGATATTTCCTTGAACAAAGAAGGGCAAGGAGAAAAATGCCTTCATGAATACACCTTGGCTAGATGAGAATTCTGAGAGATGTTACAGCATTCTGGAAAAATGAAATGCAGTAGTTACGCTCAGTTAAAATGGCTTCATCAAAAGAACAATCAACTGCTCTCTGACAGTATCCATCATGGTTTCCTCAAACGCTGTGTGGTTGCATTGCAATGACTCACTTCTAGATCACATTATTATCTGCTTTCTCTACATTTCACTCAGAGCTATAAAACAGGACACAGAGGAAAGAAAAACCCTCTGGAGAAAAACACACAACCCACTGTTTTTTCAGTCTGAAAAATATATGTGTCTGTATTCTAATTAACTAGACATCAATTGCTGATCCAAAGATAACTATATGAAAACAGGAGTAGAAGATAAGGTTATATCTAGTATTTTAATCACAGAAATTAATAATTGGCTAGAGGGAAAGAAGTACTTTGCAAGACCATGTTTATCATCTGAGGTCAAGATCTACAAATGCTTATCGATATGGTCTTCATTGAAAGGAAGCCTTAAATTATTAATTAACTGTAGTAATAGCTCTGAAGAGGTATACCTAAAATTCTCCAGTTTTCTAAGTATAGGAGTGAAATGTGACCACTCCCATGAGGAAGGCTCAAAGACAAGATGTTTAATGTACTTCATATAAATCTGGTAGATCTCAAATCTGTAAGTTACCTGTGTTAGGCTTTCCTGTTATTTCAATAATAAAAGAGCCTATTATTTTCAACTCCAGCAGTAAAAGGTAATGGACAAACCTAAGTATGATACCAGCATATTGAGCATGTTGGACCACTAAGAAAACATCATCATTACAAAACAATCTGAAAGGTGACACACTAGAATTAAATAAAGGTTTTTTTACTACAGATTGTTCCATTGTTATCTGATATTTTCTGTGTATTTCTGACTACTAATATGTATGAAGGGGGCAAAAGGAGAATTCAGAAAAGCTTAGAAAAGAACAGGGGAAACTGTGATAGAGGGTGCAATACAAAGGGAAAAGAGACGATGAAAATTAGAGAAAAGGGGAAAGGAAACAAAAGAGTAAGTGAATATACATAATTAGGCAAGTGACCAGCTGAAGGGAGCAGTCTTTTCAGCCAAGAGGAGTGGTCAAGGCTGTCACTAGTCATCAGTGTACATCTCTGGCCAGTGCTGATTAAAGGTGCCTTGTGCTTTTCTGTCAGGTTACTAGGAACACAATATTTGGCACTGTGTTTGTCCAAGGTTACAACCACAAAGTTTTCATCTAACTTGGGAAAAGCACTTCCAAAAGAAAGCAGAGCAGACAGTTGAGATTTTAATGTAAGCTTCTCTTGCAACACTTTAAAAATCTTATATGTATATTCTTATAGAGAAAATTCTACAAAAAAATAAAAAAAAATAAAAAAATGCAGGCATGCCAGACAGATCAATTTAAAATTCATGTAGTTACCTTTCTCTATACATGAAACAAATTTATCTCCTAAAATGAAAGTTTGAAAACACCATCCCTTTCTACAGCATAGCAAGAAACTCCTGTTTTCATTTATTTGCACAAGTAGTCAAACAGATGAAAAGGATTGCAGAGTCGGGACTCAGACTTCAAGCATTTTGTGGTTTTAAATGTACATGCAGAACTGTAAAGGAGAAGTTCTACAAATGTATAAAGTCTTGTGAGTCACCCTATCACTATGACTGTGACTGCCCACAGCTACCCTCCAAGAAGAGCATCCTTCCCACCTTTAGCAATTATAACCTGTGCAAGATGCCTTTTTCCTAACATGACAAGACTTAAGATGGTTCCTCTTCCATTTTTATGTCTCCTAGCAAGGAGAGGTTAAGACACATTACAACAATATTACTGCATTACTGAAAGAGGGATCATGGTATAGTGACCCAGTTTCTTCACTGTAAACAGTCAAATCACCTTTGTCGTCTGTAGGAAGGAAGCAAAGAATTAAATAAATACTTAAGTCAGCATAGCCAGCTAGTCATGAAATGTCCCTAAATTTTCCCACTCAGCTGCTGCCTCCAAACCCTTGTTGCCATCTCATACCCTGATATGCTGCTCTCTCCAAGGAGTTATATTTACCTGGATCAGTTCATTCATCCACATAGAGCACTGTTTTTCCAGCAGCCTATGAGGCCATAACTTGAAAGGCAGTGTACAAACATATGAGGATAGAAACTCCGCAAGCCAGCACTGTCATTAAAACTGCAGTGTAATGAAACTATGGCCTAAGTAACTTGCCTAAAACTGCACTCCACGTCAAAGGAAGATAGCCAGAAACTTAATGCTCCATCACATGTCTACACTCTAATTTAAACATGACAGGGCAAGTTCGCTGCCCAAGAACAGGCACAGATTAACCTACATCTGTGACCATGAACTCACTGTCCCCAGAACAGAGTGGCCTTGTTCTAGCATCAAACAAGTACACATGGGCCTGGACAAAGAAAATAACCCCCAGGCTTCTCTGTCTGCTCACCTCTACACCTCATGCATTCTTCCTCACCTTATGATACATCATCAAAGTGATGCAATGATGACTTCAAGTGTTTAGAGTCTTCTTTTCCCTGTGTCTTCAGATGGTCATTAAAATTATCCACAGCAACACACGTCCTGCATGTCAAAGCTGAGGCTCCTAAAGTCTCTGCTACTAATATTCAGGCTCATGTTTTGCAGTCAACTTCCAACTCTTTCTGAAAGCCAGAGGCTAACACTGTGCAACAGAGGCTTCCAGAGACATTGCTTTGTGCAGTCAAGCTGTTGTGGGAAAAGCAGCTGTTGGTTGCTGTGGGAAAAGCAGCTGTTGGTTGCTGTGGGAAAAGCAGCTGTTGGTTGCTGTGGGAAAAGCAGCTGTTGGTTGCTGTGGGAAAAGCAGCTGTTGGTTGCTGTGGGAAAAGCAGCTGTTGGTTGTTGTGGGAAAAGCAGCTGTTGGTTGTTGTGGGAAAAGCAGCTGTTGGTTGTTGTGGGAAAAGCAGCTGTTGGTTGTTGTGGGAAAAGCAGCTGTTGGTTGTTGTGGGAAAAGCAGCTGTTGGTTGTTGTGGGAAAAGCAGCTGTTGGTTGTTGTGGGAAAAGCAGCTGTTGGTTGTTGTGGGAAAAGCAGCTGTTGGTTGTTGTGGGAAAAGCAGCTGTTGGTTGTTGTGGGAAAAGCAGCTGTTGGTTGTTGTGGGAAAAGCAGCTGTTGGTTGTTGTGGGAAAAGCAGCTGTAACACCGTTTTAAGAAGACTGGTATGATAGAGAAGTGTATTATTCCTATGTGAATATTACAAGCTTCATGATTTTCTTACGCACATCCTTTAAAACCATTTCAGAGCCTCCACTGCACCTCAGCATGAGGAATAGCCTTATTTTAAGATCATCATGCCTTTAGCTCTCATTGCAAGCTATAGTGCCCTATGAGCCTTGCTACACATTTCTATCCAAAATCACACCTTTTGGATAGAAGCTAAGGATGTCAGTATGAAAAATTCCTCCCACCTCATAACTGTTTTACAAAACTCAAAGGTGGTTTGCAACTACTTTCTTGGTATTAAGTCATAAATAATTGTTCTCCATTAGCTAATGCATGATGCCTGCATTGGACTAATTCTCTATACACTGCCTGAGCTTTGCAAAGCTAAGTGAGCAACTCAAGATCTTATTTTTAGCATATCTTAGCATTTAGATTTCTGACAGCTGAAGCTGATGCAGTTACGGCCTCCTGAAAGAACCCCATGCTCTGCATTATGCTCAAATTGCAGGTGATCTCTGGAAAGTAAAACCTAACAGAGCTTCACTTGAATGTTCTGCCAGCTTTCCTCTTGGATACAGACCACTTAAATTATAACAACACAGGATGTAAAGTGTGAAAATAGAAATATACTATGTTCAGGTCAAGATTTGTATCTGCATTTAAACCCTGTTCTAAAAATCAAGTATTACTTAGTCTTGACTCTGTTAGAAATCCTTCTATTTTAAATCATGACACTGTGATACGAGAAGCTCCCATCTACTTAAAGATCTGTTAAACATTTTTCATATTCTGGTATATCTGTCAGAGGCACTCAACACAGAACAATACTTCCCTCTACCTTTTAGAAAATACTCTCTCCTTCAACCCACTCTGAAAGCATTTTGATACTTCTTCCTTCACAGTAAGATCAAAGTAAATCTTAAGTTTACACCGCAATATATTGCAACACCTCTTACATTATATATGATTGAAGCACTTTGAAATTATAAATGAGCCATGAAGAAGAGAAATATGCATTCTTTCTGCATTGTGGTGTGTTTATTTTGTTTTTCTTAAAGTACCTATTTTCAGAAGATGTGGAAGAGAACTGGGAAGATACGCACCATAGTATTGCCAAGGTTTAACACAATTCTCAAGTGTTTTTTATTTGCATAAAACATAATTTTGCATGAAGGCACAACAAAATTTATTTTCTCCACTGAGACTCAGACACAGCCATTAAGAGGTATATCTGCTGAAGGCAATTAATCTTTCTTCAGCTTAGAAGTAACTAATGCATTGTCAAGGACTTATCTGGGCCAACAACTATTTCTCACACCTTCTTCAAGAAATACCCTCAAATTTAATTTTTGTAGTGACTGTTGTAAAAGGAGATTTCTTAATTCAAACAGGTATTAAGTCCTAGAAACTTTGTTTTGATACAGACCATCTGCCTTCCCCTACTTGAAATGCAGTCACCATAAGAGCGTCTAGTTTTTGCCTAGGGATAGCAAAGCCTGATACTTGAACATTTAAATGTTTATTAACAAAAATAATCTCCAAAAATGTACTTTAATGTAAAATACTTGCATTTATCCTTGCTAAACAACTGCAAACATTTCTACACTCCTTGATGCATATGCAGAAGAAGTTTGCTAGAAACAGGAGAGTTCACATCAGCTGCTAAATGGTGCCTTATGCCAGTAAATTGCGATATAGAAAAGCAGCAGTAATCCTCTAAAATAGTTAAAATTTCAGAAATCAGAGGAGAATTGTTTTGGGAATGCATACAGTGCCTAGGCAGGCTACAAAAGCCTTGTAAATTAAGACTTCAGTAAAGCATTAAACACTATATGCTATCAAAATTGTCAGCTACAGCAATGGAACACAAGACAGCTCCCTGTCATTCACCCTCCTCACAATGTATATGGTGATGAGAACAGAACAGCAGAGAGCTGCTTTGCTCCCCTGAGAAGATTTAGGATCCAGTGCTACCCTAGCACAGCACAATTGAACCTGAGCCATCTGTAGTCTCCATATATTTTAACAGTTTAAGGGAAGCACACTCTCGTTTTGCACCCTTCTCACAGACTTGAGCCTTTGGTTGCCATCAGAACAACTTTCACACTCCTCCAAGAACAACCACTTCTTCAAATGTACTGGCAAAAGAGGATCTGGGCCAGAACAGAGTGAACTAAACCGTTTACTTAAATACTTCATGTACTCTGTGCCCTCTTCAGCACAGCAGATCTATCTGCAGAGTGCAGTCGATCCTCTAAGCAGCGAGCACCACAGTGTGGACACTGCCTGTTAAAGCAGCCTAAGCAAATAGCAGAGACTGGACTGGACTCCAGTCCCAGTCTCAAAGCCATTCAAGTTGTTCAGAGATAGACTGTTCAAGTTACATCTTGGGTTCCCTCTGCTGTTGAAACTCTCGTCAGAATCTGAGTCTGCTAACAGCATGAACTGGTATTTTCAAATTTCAGAAGTGCATTTTTTCTACAGTGCTCACCAAATGAACGACGAGTAAACGTTAACTCAAAATTTCGAATTATATGGAAAAGTTGATGAGAAGGTATCAGACAGTTTGAGCTGATTTTCCTTACAAAAGCTACCAGCTGCATTTCTGCACTCCACTGCTCGGGGCCTACGTGTGTTTACAATGGGCCTCCCAGGAAGCACGGCCTACTGCACAACGTGCAATATCGAGGCTTAAGACTGTGTAAATTAAGCAAAGGAAACAAGCCCTTTTAAATGATTTTATTACAGAAAAAAAAAAAAAAAAAGGCTTACACCACTTAAAAAAAAAGCAGCATTTTGTGACTTCAAAGGTCTTACAGTGAATTTGCTTTAAGAAATCTTTAGAGAGTAAAGAAAAACACAAACCAAAATGCCAGATTCCCCCAGACAGTATTTAAATTACTGACCACAGAAGTTGCATGACCACAGCAAAACCCTTAATTTGACCTCACTTCTGACACCCAGTATATGACTAGGATGCTTCTCTTCTCCCTGTGTCTTTCTGACTAAAACTGGAGAAAGATCTGGTGAAAAGGGCAGTACATTTTAAGTTGATTTTTCACCCGTGCAGTCCACATCTGATTGTTAATACAGTTGAGAAGTGACTGAGACACGTGCTTTTCTCCTAACTCTAGCACTTCAGTGTTACAGTTTCAACAGATCCGTTGTGATTTGCTTCTTGCACAGTATTTATCATATTCAGGTCTGTATCTCAGAAGATTTCTCAGCAAGATATCTAGCTACNAGAAAACTTAAGTCACTGTGTACTTCTAGTTATAATCACAAAAAAAAAAAAAGGAAAAAAGGCAATTCAGAGAAGGAAACAAGAAAATACAGAGGATAAAAAACTGCACCAGACATCTGATACTCAGTGTTCTATGAACTTTTTTCTCCCCTCTTTTCCTGAAAGACAACAGGTTGGACTTTAAGACAATGGCTTTTTCTGGATAAAAAACAGAAAAAAACAAAAAATCCTAATCTCCTTAGGTATTGTTTATACTGTTCAATAACAAAAATCTTTGAAACCAGGCATCTACTTACTGTACTCTGTACTGTAACATGAAGACAGCTGTTACTGAGCTACTTAAACAAAAGAAACAAGTTCTTTCCTACAAGGAAAAAAAAAATAAGTTTTCCCTGGTTATGATTCATATCAGCATCAGGTTTACTTGAACATAGAGCTTATCTATTTAAGCTTGCCCATGTCTCTTATTTAAAATTCCTTAATTTAGTGCTAGAAACATAGTAATTTCTTATGTGATCAAGCTGCCTTATAAGAAGGACATTGTAATCTGACCTATACAGTAATATAGCCTTAAAAACAAAACCAAAAACCTGCCAAAATCCCAACATGAATATAAGAGGAAATGTGAATTTTGTGTCTGTGTTTTTCTCAGTAACATCAATGTCTAAGGCTGATTTATAGCTTATCCTTGGAGATTTAAACCCTGGACACAAGTTAGTCCTTTTCAGTCACAGGGTTGTATTAAAAGCAACTTTTATGATTAAACAGGTAAAAAAAACCAAAACATTAAACTGACTAATCTCTATGATGTTAATATTATGCTCCATTAACTTCCTCC
>VYZU01080389.1:0-12769 GCA_013401355.1 Ceyx cyanopectus
ATATCTGTGAATCTATGAATCTTGTGGCACGGCTAGGGGACAGGGATGCCAAAAGCAGAGAACACAGAGACCCTTACCTGACTCTCTGCAAGATTACATCCATATTGCCTGCATCTTCAAAAGGTACATCTCTGTGCCTGCCTGCTGAGAGAGGTCGGTGTGTGTTTCTACTCAGACAAGGCTTTGTTATAAAATGCCTCCTACAAAAGCCACCTTGGCAGCACTAGTGGGAAGCTGGGGCTTCCATTCAGGTTTACAAAGTTCTTCCCAAATAATATGGGAAGAGGTCACACTGAGAAGTCCTTGTTGCCCCTGCTTGGAACCTCCTCTTTACTGTCCCTGTAGCATCGCTGGAGAATTTCCAGGCATAGGAAGCAGCATAGATCTTTGTCTAGTGATACCCATTTTCCCAAGCTTCGGCTTCCCACGGAGACTGTGAAAAAACGTCCCTGTCAAGTAATGATCCTCAGGCAAGCTCACCTGCCCTGGCATGGGAACTATTTGAGCCAGAGAGCTGAAAACCAACAGACTGTTGAAAAACAGCAGGGACCAAAAAATTTATTAGCCATTACATTATTAACAATACCCCAGGAATGATGATGGTTTACAGTATCTCTCTTGCCCTGCAGAAAGGGTGTTGGCTGCATCTAAGGAAGGTGGCCTTTGGAGACAGCCTGTTATGCCTCCTGCTCAGCCTCACTCCACTCGACTTGAAGATGTGCAAAATTTGGACTCTGGAAGCCACTAGATGTCAGGGTTACTCCGTCACAGCTCTGACACCTGCCAGATGCGGAACATCTGGCTTGACCTGAAGGAAGCAGGTCCCCTGTGTTTTCTTAGTGCAGGCCAGGGCCAAGCAAGTCACAGGAGCTGTAAAGCATACCAGGAATTAGGGGAAAAACCAGAACAATGTGAGATAAAGTCTTTGTACTCTTGCTTGAACCATGAGCAGACTCTGCTTCTTCAAAAACAGCCACAGTTTGTTTTGTCCAGTGAACTACTAATGATGCATGTTTAAGAAAAAAACACTGAAAATGGTCAAAAACCTGTCCACATAATCAGGAATATCTTTAAGAATTGTTTGCTGACAGTCTCCCAGCCATGAATGTGAATTTATATCCAGGATGGATTTGGATGTCTGGACACATGCCAAGACACCACCTGAACCTCCCACCTTTGTATTTGACCATGTCTATGAATAACCATAACATCTCAGCCCTCAGTCTGCTGATCCCAGTGCTTGACTAGACACCTTTTCATCCAGTACCATTTAGCCCTTAAAATCACCCTATTCTTTATGTATAAAAACCTCATCACCAAAACCTACTGATTTCAGGAAAAAAAAAAAAGAGTGAGAAAAAGTTGCAATTTTTACAAAAGTAAGAAAAAATTCATATTGTTCACAAATATCCAAATGTTTTCTTTAAATTAAAAGCAATGTAAAATACATCTTTTAGAGAAAACTATGTTATGAAATGTGCCTGTTGTTATATTACATTTATTCTAATATAATAAGATGAGTTCATAGCAAAAATAAGGATTATAAAAGCTCATCTTAATATAGTACAAACTAAAGGAAGCTATTTCATTAAAAACAGGAGGATGCAGCAGGAGCAGATTAAATGATTAAGACTTTTTTTCCCTGTGGAAATCTGTTCACCATATTGGAGTTAAATTTCAGATACAGAGATATCCGAGCTTTGGTAATTCAGATGCTTATCTAGTTATTGACCTTGCTTTGCACCTGATACTTCAAAAAGCAGTACCCTCATTCTTTAGGTATTTTCCTATCCCACCTTAAGACTCACCCTGGTCTGTGGAAGAGAGTAACAAACTTGAGATGTGCAGCTTCATATCACTTCCAAAACCTTTTCAGCCATAGCTGTAATAAATGTGGGTGGGTTTTTGACTACCCATTTAATTCCTGTGCTTTTTTAATCTTGCAGTGTTCTTGGGCTGAATGAATTTTTGTGGTGAGAAGTCTCACAAACTAATTATTCTGTACATGAAAATGTATTTTCCTTTATCAGTATGAATTTTCTACTTTTTATGTGAAAACAAATTGTTTATTAGGAAAAAATAACTCCATGGATATTTGTAGTTATTACTTCAAAGATCATCTTCGTATCAACAATTAAGTTGTCTGAGTTACATCACTCTTTAGTCATGATAGATATGCAATTTCATAGTTTTCATTATAGGAAATAGACACCAAAGTACATCAATAAACTATATAATGTGAAGGAATACTGATAAAAGCATGCTATTAGATTCATTAGTGCAAATCGGAAGGAAAGTGTCTATAGTTACTGTCCTAACACTCAGTTAAAAATGGGGTTTCCTAGGGTGAATGATTTTGGTGATATAGGATCACTGAAAAGACAGTCTAAAAGCAAATGTCAAACCTTCCTCATTCATTGAGTGTTGCCACTTTAGGAAGGGAAGAAACCTTTAGATGAGATCATGCCTTTAACATTTTTATTACAGATGAGGGCAAGGGAGGGAACATAATGGCAGCAGACAAGATGGTGTAAGGAACAGATAAAACAGTGAAGGTCTGGGTGAACATATCTGCTAATGGGTATGTGGTGGGCACTGCTTTGAACTACAGCATCACCTGGAGGAGAAAATGTGAGTGCTAGGGGTGCAGCCAGAGCTTTAGGACAGTCTGGGACCATCTGAGGTTGGCATACAAAGGAGAAAGATCAGGAGAACAACCCCAGACATGTAGCTGGGACTGTGGATGCAATTAGAAGGTTTTTTCAGATAAGATCCAAGTCAATCAACTTATAGTCATTTTAGACATGGTTACAACTAATGTCATAGAAAATAACTGTGGTGACTAACTGGGCGAAGGTCATGTGAAATTGGAGAGGAAGGAAACAAATGTAGATCCCTCTAGAATTCACATGGGCAAACTTGGGGAAATCCAGGAAACTTGTTAGAAACTTGATGGAAAATCTGGGGGCCTGAAGGTTAGGAGGCAGTCTGGAAGTTGTCTGACAAGTAACAGGGAAAATACGCCTGCAAACAATTCNTAGTGCAGGCCAGGGCCAAGCAAGTCACAGGAGCTGTAAAGCATACCAGGAATTAGGGGAAAAACCAGAACAATGTGAGATAAAGTCTTTGTACTCTTGCTTGAACCATGAGCAGACTCTGCTTCTTCAAAAACAGCCACAGTTTGTTTTGTCCAGTGAACTACTAATGATGCATGTTTAAGAAAAAAACACTGAAAATGGTCAAAAACCTGTCCACATAATCAGGAATATCTTTAAGAATTGTTTGCTGACAGTCTCCCAGCCATGAATGTGAATTTATATCCAGGATGGATTTGGATGTCTGGACACATGCCAAGACACCACCTGAACCTCCCACCTTTGTATTTGACCATGTCTATGAATAACCATAACATCTCAGCCCTCAGTCTGCTGATCCCAGTGCTTGACTAGACACCTTTTCATCCAGTACCATTTAGCCCTTAAAATCACCCTATTCTTTATGTATAAAAACCTCATCACCAAAACCTACTGATTTCAGGAAAAAAAAAAAAGAGTGAGAAAAAGTTGCAATTTTTACAAAAGTAAGAAAAAATTCATATTGTTCACAAATATCCAAATGTTTTCTTTAAATTAAAAGCAATGTAAAATACATCTTTTAGAGAAAACTATGTTATGAAATGTGCCTGTTGTTATATTACATTTATTCTAATATAATAAGATGAGTTCATAGCAAAAATAAGGATTATAAAAGCNCTTATCTAGTTATTGACCTTGCTTTGCACCTGATACTTCAAAAAGCAGTACCCTCATTCTTTAGGTATTTTCCTATCCCACCTTAAGACTCACCCTGGTCTGTGGAAGAGAGTAACAAACTTGAGATGTGCAGCTTCATATCACTTCCAAAACCTTTTCAGCCATAGCTGTAATAAATGTGGGTGGGTTTTTGACTACCCATTTAATTCCTGTGCTTTTTTAATCTTGCAGTGTTCTTGGGCTGAATGAATTTTTGTGGTGAGAAGTCTCACAAACTAATTATTCTGTACATGAAAATGTATTTTCCTTTATCAGTATGAATTTTCTACTTTTTATGTGAAAACAAATTGTTTATTAGGAAAAAATAACTCCATGGATATTTGTAGTTATTACTTCAAAGATCATCTTCGTATCAACAATTAAGTTGTCTGAGTTACATCACTCTTTAGTCATGATAGATATGCAATTTCATAGTTTTCATTATAGGAAATAGACACCAAAGTACATCAATAAACTATATAATGTGAAGGAATACTGATAAAAGCATGCTATTAGATTCATTAGTGCAAATCGGAAGGAAAGTGTCTATAGTTACTGTCCTAACACTCAGTTAAAAATGGGGTTTCCTAGGGTGAATGATTTTGGTGATATAGGATCACTGAAAAGACAGTCTAAAAGCAAATGTCAAACCTTCCTCATTCATTGAGTGTTGCCACTTTAGGAAGGGAAGAAACCTTTAGATGAGATCATGCCTTTAACATTTTTATTACAGATGAGGGCAAGGGAGGGAACATAATGGCAGCAGACAAGATGGTGTAAGGAACAGATAAAACAGTGAAGGTCTGGGTGAACATATCTGCTAATGGGTATGTGGTGGGCACTGCTTTGAACTACAGCATCACCTGGAGGAGAAAATGTGAGTGCTAGGGGTGCAGCCAGAGCTTTAGGACAGTCTGGGACCATCTGAGGTTGGCATACAAAGGAGAAAGATCAGGAGAACAACCCCAGACATGTAGCTGGGACTGTGGATGCAATTAGAAGGTTTTTTCAGATAAGATCCAAGTCAATCAACTTATAGTCATTTTAGACATGGTTACAACTAATGTCATAGAAAATAACTGTGGTGACTAACTGGGCGAAGGTCATGTGAAATTGGAGAGGAAGGAAACAAATGTAGATCCCTCTAGAATTCACATGGGCAAACTTGGGGAAATCCAGGAAACTTGTTAGAAACTTGATGGAAAATCTGGGGGCCTGAAGGTTAGGAGGCAGTCTGGAAGTTGTCTGACAAGTAACAGGGAAAATACGCCTGCAAACAATTCCATTTATGGCAGGATAACAAATACAATATACAAAACAATATATAAAAAAATATATACTATTTTTTTATACTTTAAAAATATTTATTTAAATAAATATATAAACCAATATATAAACATATTAGCAGTAAGTTGAGAACCTGCAGAAAGGATAGAAAACAGTGTGCTCAGACTGGAGGGATAAGGATGGGAGAGCAGATTGAGACAGCAGAAACAATCTTCATCTTAAATCCTGAGATCCTTCCTGTGCTTTTGCAGGTCTGGATGTTCAGTTGGTGGGGATATTATACAACAATAACAAAGGCAAC
Source organism: Ceyx cyanopectus (assembly GCA_013401355.1). Lineage (NCBI taxonomy): Eukaryota > Metazoa > Chordata > Aves > Coraciiformes > Alcedinidae > Ceyx > Ceyx cyanopectus. Next base: position 5,380 of record VYZU01080389.1, read on the forward strand.
ACCTGTATGAAAAGATAAAATCGGCAACTACAGGTGAGGTAGTCTGTGTGTAGTCATGTATGAGACTGTGGAACAGGTCTGGAACGAAAAATTGAAGATTTTGAAGGAACGTGGAAAACTGGGGAAAGAAGAAAAAATGGGTCTGCTCCAGCTAAAATACCTTCTAAATAGATCAAAGGAAGCTGGACACTGGTAAAACCACATGGTAATTACTGATAGGGAAGGAGATCTATAAACCAGATAATATAGCAGCAATGATCTACTGCTCCTGCTCAAGGCACCTGCTCAAGCTCTTAATTTTTAACTGCCAGTGAGCAGCCATCAGCCTGTGATACCCTTTGGTATTTCTATACAATGCACGAAGGTAGTGCAAGGCAGCTTGCCTTCTTCTCCAGGGCATCACCTTTCCTAACATCATCAACCTGAACACAGTGAGACATATCTGAAAATTAAGGTGAGAATGTAGCTTCTCAGCAAGACAGAAAGGGTTTCTTCCTTTGGCTCTACCACAGCCCCTAGAGGGTGTAGGGGTCCTATATGGTGCTCAGCTCTTCCATTTTGCTTGGTTGCCCTTTGGCAGGTCTCTTTGTAGCACTGTTTTCCCACCATGTAGATCACAGAACAGCATTACCTTGTTCTGCATGTGCACATGTCATCTGGAACCACGGTGATTTGATCTTGAAGTCTGTTGGTCTAATCATGATGAGAAGGACAGATGCTGGCAGAGGCAAAGCATCAGATCAAAAAGAGTACAAAATATAGCCAGACTGCAAGACTTTTTTCTGTATGGACAAATATTGACTGGGAGTGGTTCCAACATCCTCCTTTCTTAATAGATGCTCTAACATTGAACACAAGAGGTGACAAGCTGATGCAATTACTCACCATGTTACTAATCACACCATTTCCCGCCCCCTGTTATTGATTTTGGAAACACTGTTTAAAACAAAAAAAAAAAAGAAAAAAAAAAGAAAAAAAAAGAAAAAAAAAAAGCTCATTGCCTATAATACCTAAATGGAATTTTAATCCCTCTTAATCCCTCTTCCATCTACCATCCTCTCTCTGCATTTATTTTCAAGACACATTTCGATTGTTTTGTTTACTGCTTACTGTGCTTGTGATTATTTTAATAGAAAGTGTTATGCGATACATTTTGTATGAAGGTCACTGCTTGGATATTCTCCACAGATACTTTATTTGAGCAGCACTGATTTGTAATGAATTCATACTGGCCTCTTGCAGGGCATTTTCTCCATTTCCAGATGGGGGTCCTGTTGTAATCCAACATTAGCCACATGCTGAATAAATAACATTATCTGCTGTGGTATTTAGCAGCCACTGCAAACAGTCTAAGGGCCACTCTGAAGTTGCTGAGGCCTATCATTTCACCCAGAGGTTAATATACTGTCAATAAACAGTGACACAAGCGACACTGGACAATTTGGCTCACCAGAAACCAGACATTAAATAAATGGAAGATTTAATCTTTTCTCAAGCTACTTAAATACTTGTGTGTGCCTTGGACATTCCCCTCTTCTCAGTGCCAGACTCTGAGAACTGAGACTGGCTTTCTTTATTGCCTGTTTCTCCCCAAAGGATTGCTCTTGACCTACTGAAATCATTGGTATTTGGTTGTCTCCTTCGCAAAGCTGTGGACACCATTGTGTAGCAATCAATCCTTGATATTCCCCAGGTTCCCACCTGCCTTTCTCCCTGATCCATAATAATGAGATGAGACTTGTTACATCTTGATCTACTTGCATTGACCTCTGCCCTGTGTAGTGATGAGCGCTTTAACTGCACTCGCAGTGAGCAGGATTGCATGAGTTGTAAGGGACACCACTTGAGAGAAATATTTCTTTTGTGTACCAAAAATAAGAGGCTGCATTCACTTGCATTCACCTGGGTAAGGTGTAATGACCATCAGAGAGCAGGTCTTTCCCAGATGTGAAGATAATGGCTAGTAAACAGGATCTAATGTACTCCACAAGTTTAGTGGGTTTTGTGAGGACCTGATGCAACCAGGGAGAGAAAGCCTGTACTACCATCATCACCTCTCTAGACCTTAGTAGATTATGGTCTATTTGGGCAAAGGATCTATTTCAATGTGAATTAAGTTCTGGGTCAGGTAATGCTCCACACAAACACTCCCTCTAACTCCAGTGACAAATCCCTCTAACTCCAGTGGCAGGGGTTTTGTTTTATATGAGTTGTTTCTCTCTCTTCACAGGTTTCTCCTCTATGAGATTGTCTACTGTGTCTTTGAGCTCATGCAGGCTCTCTGCAGTCACTACATCCTTTGGCACAGACAGTATACAGGGAAACCCATGTCCTGCCCATGAGCTTCTGCTCACTTCCTTTGTGATACTGTTATTCTTGTATAGAAAGGGAGGGTGCTGCTTTTTTTTTCTTTCCTTTTCCTTTCCTACCTTCTCCCTTCTTTCTAAAGTGGATATTGAATGGCTCTGGGCTTGGTTCCTGTCTCCTGGTTGCGATTAGATGCTCAATAGCTCAGCATTGGCAAAGGAAGAGATCCCTCTAGCTCTCCCTCCAGCTACTATTGTTTTGTTTGAAATAATCTGGGAACCATTACCATCAGGAAAAAAATCACAGATAATAAAAAAAAAAAATTTAAAAAAGAAGAAAAAATGCAGTTCGTAATGATTTATACAGTCTGGCTTCTATTTGAACAAAACACAAGCAGAATTATCTTTCCAAAAGTTCCTAGAGAACAAATAGACATAAATACTTGACTTCACTATACAGACTGCATGCTTTCATCTCAATACATCAGGAGGGACCACATTTATCTCTGCATTCATCATCTTTTATTCCTACCACCTGCTAATACTTGGAGCCCTACCTGGATTGATTTTTTACCTGCTTAGTAATATTTTTCTTTTATCTTATTCTGTCCCATAGCTCTGTGCTTTGTTTCATGTTTCATTTTCTCAAAGAATGGATAAAACGGACACTTGGTGTGCTATTGCTCCTCCTCCCAACTTCTCACCTGTCAAAAAAAAGCATGTTTTTTACACAGAAAGATTATGCTTTTTGGAGCAGGGAACAGAGGCTACACCAGTAACATGAAAGGCAGGGAAGATGACTTTTCCCAAAGTGCTCAGAATAAGAAAGCATAATTTTGCCCCTGCAACCCTTGGAGTGATACAAAGGGTGCATTGCACAGGGCTGGGGGGTGTTGTATCAGGCTTTGATGATTATTCCTTCAAGACCAACAAGAAGTAGAGACCAGATTCAAATAAATCTGCTCTCAAAGCATACAGGTCTGGGAAATCACTTTATGGTGTGAAGCTTAAGAAAGTCAATGTATCTGCATCAAGAAAGGTTAAAAGTAGGGTACATAAAATTATGTAAGTGCAGGGTGCCTGTTCAGGTTCTTCTCTGCCATGCCATAAATCTACAAATAAGAGGGTAACATCCTCCTCTCTTTTGTCCTTGTCTGTAATGGATATATTCTGTGTCTAGGTGTCCTAGTTTGGATAGGTATTATCTTAAATTTTATAAAATGTGAGACCCGGGGCTTATAAGGAGACAAGAATTTATTAAGCAATATATATATAGGGAAAGAGAGAGAGGTATTTGTTATAGAGTGCAAAACCAAACAACAAAATGTATAATCAGTAAACTTTGGAACAATAGTATATGTAACAGGCACAGATGGCCACCCTTCCCTCCGACAACCAGCAGGGGCCGCCAGAATGCGCTGCTGAACAGGGAGGGGGCAGGGTGGGGGAAAGAATGCAATGGATTTGAAAAGTCCCAGCTCCGTTTTTTTTATGAAGAAAACAGGGTCTCAGGGGATCAAAGTGTCAGACAAACCCACAAAATNCCCCTGACTGGCCCAGCCCCTTTTTATCAAGATAAAAAAAAAAAAAAGAAAAGGTTTGTGGTTTTATTTAAACAAAAGGGAATTGCTACCCCTTGACACTAGGTTTCAAATATTAGCTGTAATTCATATTTGCCTTGATGTAGATATTTGTGTGACCTTTAACAGCCTGCAATATATAGAAAAACTGATTACACATTCCTTTATTTCATAGGAAAGATCAATATGAACAAGATTAGGAAAAAATAGTTTCATTTATCGTAAACAAATCCAGACAATGGTTTCTTGGAGAAACTCTGCACCTCCAGCTCTTGGAATGCAGATTTGAAAACTGACAGGGAATCACCCTGCTGTCACAGATGCATCTTCTGACACAACTGTGAAACAGTACAATCTATAAACGTCTATGTATCTTCCTTCAAATGGGGTAAGTAATTGATAGGAGAGAAGGAGCTGAGACCCCCAAGAGCAAATCTGAAAGCACCAAAGAGATGAGAATCTGCTGCTCTTGCAGCCCTTATATTGGAGGTTGCCCTCTACTACATTGGTATCTTTTTAAAAACCTCTCTACAGCATTGCATTTCCTTGCAACTTTCTTGGTAGCAGGGCTTCTCTTAACCTCTGCCTGCTGGAGCAGCTCTACCTGATTTCCATCAGTAGCATTTTCAGTGGTAACTTAAGTTTAGATAGTAGAAATCTCATTGACAAGCTCTAGAGTAAGTGCAACCGCAGTGGGAGTGTTGGGGAACAGATTAAGAAAGGCTCTGAGTCCATGGGTGTGTGCTCCACCTCCAGACATCACTGGTGTCCAAGATGGTTTGACTGGTAACTCCAAGACTTGGACATGAATGTGCAAGGATTTGTTTCTGACCTTCTGTCAAGCAATTATCTCAATTTCCATGTCTTCATCTGAACCAGTGTAATGTTGTTCTTGAACCAAATCACAGTAGTTCTTCCTATATCATGCAGGATTAGTAAACCAGTCATTTTTTCTTTGGGGGTGCTCTGCCAGTTGAAATGTTTGCTCTCTCCTGCAGATTAAAGGTAGAGACTGAGGGACTACACAGTGTGTTATGATCACATTGTTTTTCATCTCCAGCATAAGATCCACTCTCACAGGTATCTTCCTGACTGGACTTTCTTCACAACCTGTGAACATTATGTGAGTCAAAGCAGTTCTGGGTCACTGGAGCCTTGGAAAACAGACCAAAACAAACTGTAATGTTGCAAGGCCCTCATGACAATAATGAAATAATCAATTTCAGCCCCCTCAGTGAGGATAAAGACTTCATCTGGAATCCCTCAGAGACCCTCATCATTTCTTCAGTCACACAGACAGATGAGTATGGCAGCGAAACTCACAACCTCTACATCTGCCCTTCTCTGTTGACGTGCCTCCTCCATAAGGATGATTATTCCTGCTGCTGGGGTGAGCAGCTGTGCTTCTAATGCTATCTCATGTTTCCACAAACAAAGCCAGTGATTACCTCATTTGTTTGGTTTCCTTCTCAGATAAATGTATTTGTTCCATGTCCCCTAAATACTTGATAGTTTGCAGGTGCACCTTCAAACACAGAGTCCACTCTGACTTCTGGATGGCTGTATAAGAGGACTTCAGGAAAGACTGGACTTGGTTCTTCCCTGTCACTGACATGTGGTTAATTCATTAAGTGAGAGAGGAAGTAAATGTGTCAAGCAGAAACCTCTCCCTGCTCTTTCTCCTTTCTATCAGCAGCCCCTGGGAAGGTCAAAGCAAAAAAAAAAAAAAAAAAGCCATATGCAACTGCAATCATATTTTATATACAGGAATGATTTTTCAGAGGCTGTGTTCACTGGCTATCAGTGAATATTACTACCATGCATCTGGCCCTTTCCGCTACCCACAGTGTGTATCACAGTGTTTTGATACCTGATTTGAATAGATCTGAGTTGGAAGACCACTTTCAAGCAGGTAATAATCACAGATCAAATCTGTGTTGCCTTACTCACTAATCTCTTATGCTTATAACGAAAGCTCTTTTCTTTCCTAAGCAGTTACAAAAAAGCAGGGAATTGAGGCATTAGTAGGGTTTTTTTTAATTATTATTATTTATGTATTTGTTTTGCTAAAAAAGCTTTTAATCTAGAAAGGAGAGAGAAATACAACTTCCTTTGAAAATAAGGGAAAACACATTGAAGAGTTGGGCAGACTGTTTCGCTTTAATGCTAATTAGTCAAAGGTGTGAAGAAAGACTTGATGCTGTCTAAACTTGGAGTCAAAGCTAACTATTTTCCAAGGCTGGTATCAGTCCAAACTTCTATTACTTTTATCCCAGTTATTATAGCAGGATGAAGAACTAAACAGATGTTTAGTTATATTTTCAGGCTGTCCCTGGTAAAGTAGGCAAGACTTATTATCACTGACGTATCCCTGATAGGAGCCTTTGCAGTATTCAGAAGTCTCTTTCTGTCTAGCCAAGTGATTGACAATTTTCCTCATTATTCCTCCCATCTCTCAGAATTCTTCATGCCATTCCACAATTCTCTCTTTCCACTTTTTTTTTTCCCCCCAGAAATGTAAGAGAGCTAAAGACTGGTTTCAGGTCACAGGAGCCACCTGCTATTTCTGTATTATCCTCCTGAATGAATGCAAGCTGTGATCTGGAAGCAACAATGTGCAAAGTAATTTATGGTGAGAATAAGAGGTAATTTTTCATCTAATACACTCAGATTAAAAGATGGTGATCTGGTCGTAAACCACAAAGCATGTTCTTTCTTGAGTAGTGTTCCTACTTTCAATTTAATTGTCAAATGCATTGGCACAAGATAGCAAGTCAGTGGGTACTATTACAGGAAGTTCAAGAGGACTCTGAGGAGCACTGAGAAGGGCCTGGAGATCAGAAATGGGTACTAAAACCTTCGGGGAAGGATGTGCATGTCAGCCTCCCAACTTCTTGGTGAATGCCCCAGGTATTGCAGTTATTTGTAGAAAAGTGGCTGCAAACACTGGCACCACTACACAGTGTTCATGTTTCCTATGATGTCGCATTGTGTCCCACAGTTGAAAAGCTCCAGATCTTACAGAAGCCTTGTTCCCAGTTTTTTTGGTGGACCAGCTTCAGGTCCGTCTGCTTTTGCTTGACCTTTCCACCACAGAGAAACATCATTCAGTTCTCATGAATTTTCCCTAGCCTAAATCATAACTCAGTTTGACATTATCTTCATAGCATTCATGTTTGATTCTATCCTTTCTGGATTTACATAAACTTTCCAAATCCTAATTGTTCCTGGTTTAAGGCCTGTATATGCCATTTTGCCTGCAGGGTAGATAGGTAGATAGCACATAATATGCTGAAATTGGTACTTACAGTCAATGTTAGGTTATTACCATTAGATCTTATTGTTACTGTATAGTTGCACATTTTGCATTGTTAGGTGTGTACGTATGCAAGTATGTTTATACTTCATATCTTGCACTTCAAGTCATGACATTTGCCATCCTTTTGGTAAGTCCATTAAAAGAAAATCCAGTTGTATTCCTTTACTGTCAAGGGGTAGCAATTC
>VYZU01080391.1:0-14723 GCA_013401355.1 Ceyx cyanopectus
GGGGGGGCTGATTTGTCACTTGAGGCGGTCCTCGGGGAGGTTATTTAGGGCTGGGGACGCTTAATTGGCTCTGGGGGGGGGGGGGGGGGGGGCCGGGGGGCGCGGCGCCGCAGTACCGCGCTGTGGCCACCGGGTGGCGGCAGAGAGCGTGAGGATGTTTGATTTGTCACCAGGATGTTTTTATCTGGCTCTGAGGGCATCCTGGAGGGAGATATTTGTGTCTTAGGGAGTTTATTTGGATCTGGGGGGGGGTCCCCAGCATGCTTTATTTGGAGCTGAGAGCATCCTGGAGGAGATTATTTCGGTCCTCAGGAGGTTTTATTTGGATCTGGGGGGTCCCCAATATGTTTTGTTTGGGTCTGGGGGCATCTTGGAGGGGGATATTTGGGTCTTAGGGTGTTTATTTGGGACGGGGTGTCTTTCTTTGGACATGCATTACTGTAAGCAAATAAAAAGAAAAGCAACTCCAAAGGATGTACATACATCAGTGTCTTAATTTAATCACATGGGGGCATGAGATATTTGTTAAAGTGAGGTTTTTAAGTACATGATTGGGGAAAGTATGACATAGGCTTTACTGGTAAACTGGGATCAGAACCGTCACTTGCTGTTTTAGCTCTTTGCAATCACAAATACTTAGCAAACAATTATTGCGTATGACGTGACCTAAATATAGTAAACAGAAATACAGCATGGACAGGAAAGAATATCAAAACAGATTTTAACCTGGCCTCTAAATATATTTTTATGATACTATTTTGGTGCCTCCTTAAACGATATCTGAAATATTCCATATAACCCTGCACATCTAAGTTAAATACCCTGAACTTTTAAATTAAATGAGAAAGAGGCTGCTGTGAGATATAGCAACCTAGATCAGGAGTATATCCATTTCATTAATTGCCTAGTTTACGTTAATTTTTGTAATTCACTTCCAAGATGAGTAATATGCTCTATACATTTCGGCTCAGATCCAGCAAAGCACGTAAAGTAATAGTTAATGATATTAAGTATTCGAGTAGCTCTCCTTAAGCACATGCCTTAAGCTGAGTATGTCTTGAAGTGCATTCCAACACAAAGAAAGTGACACAATCAAACCTTTAATTAGTCTTAAAATGGAATTCAAAATGCAATGCAATTCTTCGCACTCTACATTGAAAAAAAAAAGCATGCTTTGAGACTCTCTTGGGACAGAGATGACTAAACCTATTTATCCACTTTGTTTTTCAAAGGGAAGGAATGCTCATTGTTTTCTGCTGTTGTTCTCCCCTAAATATATACGTTTATTTTGCTCAGTCAACTGGTTTGTTTACAGCAGAATGTTTATATGAATATTTCCAAGTCTGGTATTTTATGGAACTTTATAAGATAATTCACACATTTTATTGGTATTTAAAGGGGTGGAATATTTTTATTTCTGCTTCTGCCATTTTAAATCAGAGCAAAACTGAGCATAAGTAACACCATATAAACAAGTTTTCACAGTGCCCAAAAGTTTGCTTCTTTTGCAAATAGGCTGAAAATCAGGATTTGGGACTGCACGTTTCTGATTCAAGTATTTAATGCTCACACAGATCAAAGGAACCATAAATTTAGGTTTTGTATTTCAAGCCATTGTGTCCTTTCCACTCTGCATTTTTCGGTATGTGCCTTTAACATACTGATCTCTGTCCAAACAAGATGTCTGCAAACGGGTGAGTTCTCAGTTTAGAATGGAACACTCTCTTCCTGTTTCTCTCAGATGGAAGAAGCTGAGAAAAGCACCTCTGAATTCAATCCATACTTCACCAAAACTTGGAATGCTTTCACATATTCCCATCTTTGTGGTAAATGTATTTCTACGGGGTGTCTAAATAATGCCCACAGTCATAGCAGGCAGGGGCAAAACCATTTCTGAACATAATGCAGTTGGTACAGAGCAAGAATTAACTTTCCAACTGGCAGAATAGAGGTGTTGGGTACTTTTTCCTAAGTTACAAGATATTCTTACTTCATTGCCTAGGATTAGATCCAGTTTGTTCGCTCCAACAGTTTAATCTCAACACCTTGCATTTTATGTGCTCCTATGAAAGCTTGCCTGAAAATCCTTCTCAACAAATGCTAAAATAACTTGAGATTTTGATCCGCTTGTGTAACAAAGAAACTCACATGTCCCTTGACTGTGTTTTCACACAGAATTAAAACACAAACATTTGCAGAGATTTGCAGCCTTCAGACTGCCATTTTTACCAGCCACAGTCACAGATATCATGGACTTGAGGATCATCCTCCATGTCTGCAGCTGGAAGTAGTTTTCCAGAGTCTGAAGAAAAAAAACCATACAATACCAAATGTATTAAGCAGACACTCTATAGTGATTACTTTCTGAACTGTGGATTTTTGTTTGATCTTAAGGGGTGCAATAATTTATTTTTAGCAGAGTGGTTCATTTTTTTCTATTGACTAACTTATTTAGGAAAGTGTAACAACTGTAGTTATTCTCTGGTATCCTGACACAAGTGCCAGGCTGCTTCCATATCACTACTGGAACCTGAGACCAATGGGAGATTTGGGCCAGTTGGATAAATTACATACATAAGTTCAAAATCTTCTACATGAGTTTAGGGTTTTTCACATGTCTAAGCACCTAGGATTGATTCAAAGTGACTTTGATGGAATAACCAGTCTTTACGCACTAAACATGAAAGACATTTGAATAAATTCCAGTTTGGTATTTAGGTCTGGCATTTTCAAGATTTACTCTTAGCTCACTTCCTTTCAAGAAAATTGTGACTGTACTTTACCCAGCTTTTCAAGCAGTTCCAGAGAAATTCCTTTCTTTACTTATTCACAGTTTCAGCAACAAACCCAGGCAGATTTTTATTTTTAACCTCTTCAGGTCTGGATGTGCAAGAAAGTTCAGTCACAGCCCAATGAGTTTCATTTACTTATCTCCCAACATTTTTCACTGGCATAGATGTAATCTCATTAGGGTATTTGGGGAGATTGATATGCAGAGGGAAGTAGCATCTATCGTTTTCTCTATGCTGGGTTAATCTGTGAGGCCCTAGTGGAGATGCAACTCTGCACATGCTGATCAGAAGCATTAAGGAAATTAACATAAAAATCTATTAATGGCTTAAAGGAATCTGGCTAAACAAACAGGGCCACACTGAGCAATAAATGTGAGTCTCAGACTGCATGACTTTCCTTATAACTACTCTAATTAATTGATACCAGAGATTAATTTTATAATACAGCATGGATATCAAAGGGAATAGTTTAATGATTTAAGCGTCATGTGTCTCCCCGGGAGATGCGGGCTCAGTTTCTCATGCAGCTGTTGTCAGCCTTCCAAAATATAATAGCTAAAATGAATTTCTTGCATTTTACCGCTAGAGTTTCCATGGAATAAAGACCTTGGCTGTTCTTATGCTGCAGCCAGAGGCAGGGTTGCTGTTAATTCCAGTGGATGCAGAAGTAGGTCCACAACTATTAAAACTAAATTCTGCTATGAATCTATCTTCACACTTTTTAATACATTTTAAATTGTGGCTTCACACACAAAGTAGCCTTGTCAAAACTCTAGTTTGCAGCAATGGTCCAGCAATACATGGTGACATGAGCTCCATACAACTCCTTTACAAACTCATGAGCTGGATGTATAATTAGCTGAAATTATTAATTAGCTGAAATTCCTTGATTCATTGGTTTCTGAATCAAGGTATGGAAGAATCATAATTTAGTGGGCTTGGAAGTGCAGCAGAGCAAGATCCTAGAAGGGCTCATAAAATTTATTGTGAAGTACGTTAGAGGAGATGACTGTAATAGGCTGTCTCTGTATGGCCTTTCCTTTGGTCACTAGTTCAGTTCTGTCCTAGTCCAGAAAAGAATAGTGAGGTGGGGTTCCCTGAAGGAGCTGGTTCCCAGTAAACACTTTCCTTTTGGACTAAACCAAAGGAATTCCACAACGCTTTCTTACATGCTTCTCTGCTATGGTTGCAAATAAACCTGGATATACGAGTCCAAACTGGAACCTTCAGGTAAGGCGACAGAGCAATTGTCTGAGAGCTCAGGCACATGGGATGGGACTCATACCAGGTGACACTATTTGTATCAAGTCTAATGATCTAAGTGATTGACTTGTCTCCCTTCATAATCAGGAGAGAAAAACAGGCGCTTTTCCGGTGCAATTCCTCTGACTTCAGGACTTGCACTTTAGGAAGAGGTGGATGGCACCCAGACTGTCTCAGGAGTCATTCTGCTTTTGGCTATGTGAATCCCAACTGCAATCGATCTGTTGCTTTAAATAGTTGCCAGTATTGCCTTTCAGTGCCAAAACTGAGCCTTGGTATCTACATGAATGGTTTTACTGATGGCAAATATAAGACAGCATGACTTTGATTAGTCCCGGTGAAGAGGGTGGAGTCGTCATGTGATTTTATATTTGCAAGACCATGCACATATGAAGTCTATTGATAGCTCAGCTGATGTGCGATGCCCTAACATCTGAGCCCACAGCCAGGCTTGTTAATCACCTCAGTCAAGCAGAACAATGTCCCTCTGCTTGTAGATCTTAGCTGAAGCTGTTCTTATTTGGTGGCTGGCCAGATCTTTCCTCTCCAAACACTTGTGAATGGAAACCAATAATTATTCTTGGTTTATTTTGACAAGTGTTTCCATTGCTTCCCCCTCACTTAATATTACTCTACATGAGCCAAGCTGGAGGCTTATGTTTTAAAGAAAATGAATGGTAAAATAAGACTCTGCTTTCAGAATTAGGAACCTAACTAGGTGACCTGATTTTCAGAAATGCCCATTACCCAGAAAAGACTTAGAGCTTTAGAGACCATGAAAAAAAGTCTTAGCTTTATAACTGTTATTACAATTATTATTTATAGTAGGTATTGCAGTAGGACCCCAGCAACAGACAAAGATCCATTGTGCAAGACACCATACAACCAAAGAGACAGAAGTTACACGGATTAAAATTCCAACTGCCTGTTCCGTGGTTGAGACAAAGTTGGAATATGCACACCTCGCACAGCCACCTTCACGTTGACAATTTTCTGTCAGCTATTCAAATGTCATACTTTTAAAATGAGGCAGTCAACCGGCAGCCTTCGCAAAGCAAGAGAAAAACCAAGAATCTCTGTCCTGTCCAGTCCTTCATTTGTGATATACCCTCTGGACAGTGGTTAAGGGCCCTCTTGATTGCTCTCCATCCCTGGATATGTCACACAGTCACTCAGTATGAGCCCAGGGAGCTTTCTCCATGCAGCACTAATGGGTTCGGCTGAAGTGACAGGTCCTCTTATTTGTGGCTGTTTCTGTGCCTTTCACGCCCGATCAAAAATGTTTACAGAGGTGCAGTCAGGGGATGGAGGTGGAGAGAGCAGAAGAAAAGAAATCTAATTTTGTTTGGAAACAGTTTCAGAGCTTAATTAGTAAGGAGGGGGTGGGAAGGGGGGCTGAACAGGTGGTGTATTATTCTGCCAGGGATCTTCAGAAGGGAGGGAGCACACGTTGTTATTTTGCTGCAGAATGAACAGTGAGAAGTTTGACGGTACCTGGATACTTAAGAGCGGGTGAGCTGCCGAAGTAAGGTCAGTTATACACACATACACACTCTAAGAATCTGCATAGGAAAAAAAATATATTTTCCTTTTTGCTCACAAGGGGAAAGATCCCAGTTCTGCATCAGAGATTTACATGGAATCATATTCATTACATTAGCAGTAGCCGCATTTAGCAGCAATTCCCGAAGGAGCAGAAAAATGATGGCCTTAAAGAAAGCTGCCACATTTCAAATTCTCCAGCTGTGCCTTGCCACCATTGCCACATTCCACTGCCAAATGCGGCAATTCATAAATTTGTCTTTTTTATCTGCAAAAAATGTTAATTTACAGAATGAAGAGGAGAATAGGGAAAGACTAACACAAATAGAAAAGGAAGGCTTGCATTTATATTGCATAGGATGGAACTGTGTACATATACATTTTTTCTGGAAGGACAGACTAGGACCTATACATTTTTTTGGTGAAATTACTAGACTAAAACCAAGTTCTTAAAAGTTCTCTGACACCAAAAGGGAAAAAAAAAGATAAATATTATTCCTAATTAAATATTTGTCCCTTCCTCAGCATTGTTTCTGAAAAATCCCCATCCTATCGGACCACTGAAAGACTTGATTTTTGCAGGCTGAAAAACGTGCATAATAGTCTTACTTGTGGTTTGATTTTGTTTTATAGTGTTTCTATTCTCAATCTAAGGGAAACAAATCATACTTAAGACATTTTTTGATTTTTATGGAATTTCTTAAGGCAGAAGATTATAAGCACAGCTTCCCGTAAAAGTTTCTGTACCTTGTGAGACACCAGCTTGGCAGAGTCCAAAAGCAGCTCTGCCAAGGCTTTCTTAGATGACAGTTTAATAAATCCAGCACTATCACTGAGCTGCAGAATAATCCCTATCTAATTCAAAGATGTTTGGTACTGTGGTGTTGGAAAGAATGAAAATCCTGCTCAAATGAAAGTAGTTCACATCCAGGAGTATTTGCCTGCAAATCAGCAGGTAGAGCTGTATTAAAACATTTATATGTTCCTTTGTGAAACCAGGCATTTATAATGCTGAGTAATTCTGGTATCTTCCCCTGGGTGCTCAATGATTCCTAATTTTATGGGCTACTTCATGAAGCAAAAATCTCAGTTTTTGAAACATCCCTACCTTTTAATGCCAGGGGGCTGTCTTTTCAACATGATGCTTGCCTGGATCAAAAGCTCGCTCTCTGTTGACAAAATGAAGGCAAGGCATTAACAGAAGGAAATAATCAGCTCAAGCCTCCAGGAATAAAAGGTACATTTTGTACCTTGCAGGTAGAAAAGAGACCGCATGGGGTGAAAAAAAAATCTCTATGTGGAGACTGTCCATTTTGTTCTGCACAAAGGCAATGCAGATTAACAGCCTGATACAGGATTCCTCCTTTGGCCTCTGTCCTGCCACCCCTGGCACCATAGGTGAGAGGAGCCAGAATGCTGTCCCTGCCACACTCTGCCTTGCATCTTAGCAACCAGGTGGCATCTAAAAGCAGGGACCTCAACTGTATTGTTAACTGTGAGTCAAGGGAAAGGCTGGTGTTGTTGCCTGACTCACAGGGCTGTATTCTCTAAATATCTCCTAGATTCCCTGGGCAGTAATGAAGGGAACAAAACAGACATGATTTTGTGTCCTGTCTTGGCAGGTCATTCAAATATCACATTGCTCTTCCCTTTATTTCACTTTGGGGTTCCTTCTGTTCACTTTGTGCTAATCCTTTCTCCTTGCTCCCATTCTGAAAATAACAATCTCCTGGCTTTTCAAGTTTGTTCACTGCTAGTATTTAGCAACTATGAAACAAAGTCTACTTTTCAAAGAATCAGAGAATCACAGGATGTCAGGGGTTGGAAGGGAGCTAGAAGATCATCTAGTCCAACCCCCCTGCCAGAGCAGGGGCACCTAGACCGAGTCACCCAGGAACAGATCTAGGTGGGTCTGGAATGTCTCCAGAGATGGAGACTCCACAACCTCCCTGGGCAGCCCCTGAGAAAAAGCCCTCACTGAGAAAAAGCTTTTTCTTGTGTTTCCCCTCAACCTCTTGTGCTCCAACTTCCACCCATTGCCTCTTGTCCTGTCACTGGATGACACTGAGAAGAGTCTGGCCCCATCCTCCCTACACTCACCCTTAACATATTGATAGACACTGATGAGCTCCCCCCTCAGTCTCCTCTTCTCCAGGCTAAAGAGCCCCAGCTCTCTCAGCCTCTCCTCATAAGAGAGGCTTTTTACTTATAAACCTTCTGTAACGCTCCTGATTTGGACCATGTTATGCAGGATTTACACTGGTGTAAATGAAATCAGTACATAAGCCATGACAAGTGCTCCTTAGCGGACTTTTCTCTAGGCCGTGTAAATTAATTTTTTTTTACTTCTCTCTCAGGATAACATAAATTATGAGGCAAAAGCCTGTAATTTACTGCTAGGCAAGTAGCAGTAACTCCCTCTGTACCGCTTTCCTGGCAAAATTATGTGAGAATAGCTGGCAGTCTTGGCTCCTATCCACATGTCAGGAACAGGACAGAAAAATGATGACTCAGGTGGCATGAAAGATGTGTACTCCTTGTTGCCACTGCCTTGCTTCCCAGGTGGGGAAACGCACTGGAAGGCAAAGAGGTGCTGGCTGTGCCTGCTTACTTCTTGGTCACTTTTAATGTGCAAAGGGAAGAATATTCTGCACAAAATATTATACTGGATGTTCTTGGTTGCTGAAATTACATCCGTTCTTTGATTCAAGATCTCTCTGAGTAAGTATTAACTATAGGTATCAAGAGGTGGAGGAAAGTTTCAAAAGACCTTGCCATTGGATGTCAACCAATGATAATATTTCTTCTTGGACTGTGTTCTAAATGTTATCCCTGTCCCACACAGAGATTGCTGCCTCACGGAAGACTAAAAACTCACAAGGCTCATCTTTCCTTTTAGTGCAAGGGCTTCATCTGCAGATACTGAGACTTCCTGTGACTGCCTCTGGCTGCTCATCAGCCAAGCATCATCCACTCCCTTAGAAGAACTGGAGTGGTTCAGGTGTCAAAAAGGAGAGCTTGAGAGAAAAGAAGTCCAGCAAACTTTCTCCCCATTTCATAGCAGCAATGTAATGGCATAGGCTGTTGAATCACATAGTACAAATGCAGAAGCTGGTAGATGACTGTGTTGGCTGACACATTGCCTGTTGTGTTGAAATCAGACCGATTTCAATCAGCTGGCTGATGATGCTCCTGGATTCTAGCACAAATCCAGTAATTCCTTGCATTATGCAGGTGGAGGTTACAGCAGCTTGGATTTTCCGGTTGCTTTGGCAACTGCTTGGTCCCTATTTGTTAACGTATCATCAGTATTGAAATACATTTAGCCTTCTTTATTGGCTTTCCAATGTAAGAGTATTATTATAAGCCCATGCATATTTGTCAACTGAAGGTCTCATGTGGAGATTCAGCCCTTGCTCTCTGCTGAACTGTGAGACTGAGTTACTACCTTGTAAATGACTTACAGGTATTTAGTATCCTGTGTATAAAGGTCAAAATTTTATGGACATGGCTCCAGATCAGGTAGTCTTGAATAATAGATCTTAAACTATCATCCAATAGAAATGGAAATAAATGAGAAATCACAACTTCCATTAAACAGGTCTGAAAAAACTCTGATGGAAACCTGCCAATTTCAGAGGCTGGTTTGCTAAACCACAGTGGTGTGTCTCATGGAGCCCAACTCAGAGATCTGAGATGAAATTTTTAAAGCCAGGTTAATGTTTATGTTTGCTTTCTGCTAAAGTCTCTCACAGTGAGAAGATGCAGCGTTAATAAATTGCAGGGCTGATAGCAGACCCAAAAAGGAACTACTCTGCACTCTGTTCCTTTGCTTTGCCCGGAGAGGCAGCGTGGTGGGTACAAGAGGTGCACAAGAAGTGTGGTTTTCATGGGCAGAGGCAGGACTAGAACACATCACATCTCCTGGTGCTTCACCAGGTTGGCAGTCCCTGTGAGCAGCTCTGCCGACGGTGTAATACAAACCAGTCCAGGACATTGTTGGGGAAAAAAAAGAAAGGTGAAAACTGGCTCAAGGCTGCCTTCTTTTCTTTCCTCCTGAGCTGTTCTAAGACAGAGTTTCATGCAATTGAAGATTTGGCCACATGACTTATATTTTTAGGATGTTTTGTGCAGGCAGCCTACTTCCCCCTCAAAAAACTCTAGAAATAAAAGTAAATAACTTTATGTGCTTTTATATCTGGTGAGGAGGACAACAGAAATTGCACTTTTCTATTAATCTGTTTTTGATGTTGGTGACAATTCGATCAAAACTTGGGCAGGAAGTTGCTGCTTTGGGTGTCAGCACCAACGTTTAGAAATCAAAGACCCAAGAGGTATTGGCTACATATAGGTGTTGGGAGTTTGGCTGTCTGGAAGAAAATATGGAACTGGAGGAGAATGTCAACCATGAGCTGCAGCACTCTGTGTCCTTATGTCTTTTACTGCCTGAGAACAGGAATTTTTGGTGGCTATTTATACCGGGGCTGTGCTAATCGAAGTGCAGGAATACATAATGGATCTGACAGTGGGCAAAACTACAGTGATTTTGGGAGCTGAGTGGCAATGATTTTAGACACTTTAATGTAGCTTTTAATGTAAATTTCTGCTACTGCACTTTCTCTGTCCCGTTAGTAGTGATGGGGTTAGTCTATTCTCCCACAAGGGAGAATAGAGTTTCATGCAATTCTGTCTACTGTTAGGAAATGTTCTTTAGAAAAATGATAATATAATTAAATGTGGGACCAGAANTGGAGCAAGGTATTACTGATTATTTTAATTTCTCTTTACAGGAGATAAACAGATGCACACAAACAACTGCAGTGAGTGGAAGAGGAAGAATGCTTCATCTCTGAATTAAGGATTTGCATACTGAGTTTTATCTGTAACACCCACTGCAGTATTTTATCCCAGACTCTCAGATCACAAAAGACAGAGCAGACAGTGACTCACTGCAATTTCAGTTCTGCATGTAATGTTTCACGTGGACCAGTCAATTCTGATTCTACCTTCATCAAGCACTTAAAAAGTAAAGCATCTTCTCCAAGACAGAGTTCCTATTCATGTGCTGCCTTCATGAGGAAAGCTCCAGAGATGGAAGGGAATTCAGGCAATGTTTCCCCTTTGTGCTGTAATGATTTTAAATTCAATTAATACTACATGGGGAGGCACTAATTCTGACACACCTGCCTTAGTGATAACCAGATTAAGACCTCCAA
Source organism: Ceyx cyanopectus (assembly GCA_013401355.1). Classification (NCBI taxonomy): domain Eukaryota; kingdom Metazoa; phylum Chordata; class Aves; order Coraciiformes; family Alcedinidae; genus Ceyx; species Ceyx cyanopectus. The sequence goes on from VYZU01080391.1 coordinate 10,814, forward strand.
ACTTGCTCCATACCCAGCAGCAGCAGCCTGCCAAATGACAGCAGTTGTCAATATCGACCAACTGGAGGCTGGGGTTCCCATTCAATCCTAGACCAATCTTCAAAGAGAATTCCCCACAAAACAGGAGGGGAAAATACATATGTATATATCCATATTAAAAAAAAAAGGAAAATAAAAAGAAAAAAAATACTTATCACTTGACAGCTCTGAATTTGTTTCGCCAGAAGTCTAAATGTGTTTAGCTCCTCCTCTGCACACTCTGAAGGATGGAGGCTGGCAATGCTCCTATCAGATCCTTTCAAATCCCTTAAAGGGAAGAGATAAAGCCAAAGAAAGGGTAACACCACCCACAGAGACAGAGCTACTCTCACCAATCAATATACTGTGCACACTGGAGAGAACAGCTTGAAGATCGATTTGGGGGCAAAAGGCTGGGCAGGGTAGGGGAAGAAAAGCTGATTTCATTTGAGAAGAGCCAACAGGTTTGGGGTTTTCTCCCCTGCTCCCCCTACAAAGCAGGGGTTTCTCTGGATTACTCTGGGCAGCACGAAGCTTCCCGGATTAACACAAAGTGCCTCAGGATGAAGACCATGCTTGTGTGAAATTAAGAGGGAAATCTTTCGATTGGTGTGCCAGCCCACTAATTAACAAAGCAAAAGGCTTTCCTACCTTTTTAGTGCCACAGAAACTATTTCAACCACAGAACAAGGAGTTGATTTTTTATTATTTTTTTTTTAAGCCTTTCCACCCTTTCATCACACTCGCATATCGTGACCTATTCAAGCCACACTTAAAAGCTGGATCCGAGTGCTCAGTGATACATAACTTCCATTTTAGTGAAACAATCCATCTGCTCCATGTGACTCAGAGCCTGCTTTAAGAATGCAATACTGTTTAGGCCAACGGTTGCACCGCACAAAGTGTTTTGTTCACATGCATTCCTTTGGGATGACAGAGCCTATCCACGGCCCGTAACGGTTGGGGCCTGTGGTTTTTTTCCCTCATCTGCTGAATGCTGCAGTGACTAAGCTGACAAAAATTCCTAGCCAATTATAAACCCACTTAAAGAACCAGTCAACCCGCATCGCAACTCTTACATAAACCAAGCTTCTGGAAACTTTAGTTTTTTGTTTGTTATGTGTGTATCAGGCTATAAGGATTGTTGCATTAACTGAGAAATGAAATCCCAAGCCTTAGCTGTACTCTCATTTTATTAGTGTGACACAGTGATAATCTCACAAAGACCCTGAGAAAAAAAAAGTCAGCTAAATGGGGGATGTGAAAATGTTCCATCCCGGTGCTATTACATAGGTCTTAAGCTTTTTTTTTCTGCCTATTCTGTAATCGGATATTTTGCAAATTATTCTCTCAGCGGGTTTTGAACATGAACTTGCATTACTATTCTTATAAAATAATAAACAGCTTTGGGCTATAAAATCTCTCAAATTGTTTTCCAAAGAATGGATTTGCATGCTGACTCATTCCTACTTATTCATAACCTATCACCAAACCACTGCAACTGCAGAATTTCTAATAAAACTATGGAAATTATATGCATTGCAATGGGAATTGAAATACTATATTTGTAGTATTTTACCATTTCAAAATTTATGGCAGATTACCTTGTTTGTGCATGTCTGGACTTTAATGGTTATTTTTTATAGCAGAAAATAGTAGTTTATGGTGGTATTCCCAGTAGAAGGTTTTTATGAATCCACCATATGGAGTATTACATAAAACTGAACTTGTATCAGCAGTGATTTTATGTAAGACAGTGAACATTACCAAGAATTAGTGATTACATAAAATGTCAGTACGACTTTTATTTCCTAAATACTGATATNTGGCAATGATTTTAGACACTTTAATGTAGCTTTTAATGTAAATTTCTGCTACTGCACTTTCTCTGTCCCGTTAGTAGTGATGGGGTTAGTCTATTCTCCCACAAGGGAGAATAGAGTTTCATGCAATTCTGTCTACTGTTAGGAAATGTTCTTTAGAAAAATGATAATATAATTAAATGTGGGACCAGAATTTGACTGGAATATTCTGAGACCTGTTATTATTATTAACAGAAAAAATCCTACTTTGTCATGTATATGGAAATACACCTTTCTTTTAGACTGGAGACGGAAATGACAGTAATGATATTGGGAAATGTTATTTGCATATAGAAAATGGAGTCTTCCTGTCCTTTAATTTTGGATACATTTTACAGATGAGGCCCTTGTTGATTTTAGTCTTAAATATTTTTAGATTTGAGTTATGGTTATGATATTTCTGAGACAGTAAAAAAAAAAATAAAAAGTTTGTAAAAAGTAATTTCTTACTGCTTCTTAAGTAAAAAATATTTTTTATAATTAATGTAGAAATTAGATATACCATAGGAATGACACTTTTCCAGTGCTGGCTAAATTGCCTTTTTATAACTATGACTTGTGTATATGTGGGTTCCAAACCAGTGTCTTCATATAAATAGCTATTTCTTGTATCTCATCACTAGCTAGCAGACGTAGGTTGTATTCTTCATTTCAACTAAGTGAATAATTACATTTTATATTGTTAATTGTGCATCCAGTTTATTTTAAAAATTACTAATTCTCCCAAATCGGTCTGAGAATTCAGAATAAAGAAGTTTTCACAATAGGCCCAAAATGTCTACATGAGACTATATTTCAAGAAAAGTGCATTCTTGAGTCCCAACGTTTTGATTTTTCTTTTAAATCAGATGTAATTGGATTTATTTATTTTTTTTAGGGCTCCACTTGAATGGCATCAGATCTTATTTAGCATTTGACTGGTGCTGTAAGGTGGATTTCTATGAGTGAGGCCATACCTTTCATTATATTCTGGAGCATCTGACTCCCTTGATGCCAATCAGTAGGTGGAGAGGTTGCATGGGAAAGAAAGTTTAGCAAAGGTGTCCAGCCTAGAGAAAGAAGCAGGAAAAGGCGAAAACGACATGACAACTCCGATCAAGCATTGTAGCAGTCATCTGAGCCCCCACTAATTTAACATGAACCAAAGTAATATCTTTGAGTTGTAAATAAACAACCCTCCAACATTCCGCAGAAACTATCTTTGCCAAACTACGCACTTTGCTTTCATTTTCATATCAAAATGTTGTGAAAATGTTAAAAAACAAACAAACAAACAAATTGGATCTAATTGCTGTCTTTCTTCTCCCAGAATCCAAGTGAACAGATAAAATTCATTCTCTTATATTAGAAACTTTATTGCCCTGATCTTGGTCCTGCTTGAAAAAAAACATAGCATACATCTACGTATATCTACATATATCTACTTATAGCTACAGCTCTATGCAATTTACAACTTAATTAACTTGTTTGCTCTGCCTAGATTTGCTAGAGGACAGAAAGCCCCAAGGATTCAAGGCTTCTGTCCTTATGCAACTGGTTTTGCCAGAGTCTCTGTGGTCTTGGGCCGGCATTGCACTAAGTCCTGACCAGATCTCAGACCAGAGCTTTGCTTGGCACAGAGCACCAAGGGCTGGCAATTGTCCTTCTGTCTCTGCTGCCAACTCTAGTCCGGTTGCACGATTTTCCTCATCAATTACTCACTGGCGTGAAAAATGTGTTTCTCTGCAGTGTGAGACACATAGTGGAGACAGCCCTGAAAGTAAATAGCTTGCTGTGCTTGATAGTTTACCTAGGCAACATCGTCCAGTCATGTTTATAGAATCTGTTCTTTGCAATCTATTATGTGAAACAGAGAAATATTTAAGTCAGCTGGGTATAAAGGGGCTTGCAATCATCAGAAATATATTATCTCATTATTATTATTCACAGAAACAGGTAATTTCTTTGCAAAAGAACCAGTCAACCCGCATCGCAACTCTTACATAAACCAAGCTTCTGGAAACTTTAGTTTTTTGTTTGTTATGTGTGTA
>VYZU01080397.1:0-13845 GCA_013401355.1 Ceyx cyanopectus
CAACAATGACAACAAAAACCCAACAACAATAAATATATTACAAAAAGAACAATGTATAAATACAAAATATAGAAGATATAGGATATATAAAATACAAATAAAAAAAAGCAATCCAGTTCTAAATAACAGCCAAGGCACCTTATTCTATATTAAAAAAAATTATAAAAAAACCCAAAAGAAACTAACTAAGCTGTATAACACCACATTTAAAAGTCTCTTGGGAGAGAAGACGAGTACTCCAAGCAGGAACACACTTCTTCCCTGTGCCCATGGATCCAAAAAAAGTTTGCATTTTGCTGCAAGTAACTACAGGACAAAGAGCAGCTCTGAGCAATTAGTGGATAAAGCATTTCAATTATAGCTCTGAAGTTTAAACACCAAAGATGAGGGAAGAAGGAAAAAAAAGCCCAAATAAAAAACAAAACCAATCAAGAAACAATTTAAATAAATGTAATAGTTATTAATAAATGTTACTAATAAATTTATTTTAAATAAATACTGTTATTAAGATCATTTGTAAGAAGTATGAGAATGATGGCCAAAGCAGCTGGACCAGGCAAAGGTGCCCTGACATGGCTTTGTTTAGAGATATCCAGGAGATGTAACAACATGTCAGCCAAGGGTACAGTCAAGGGTAGGGATAACAGCAGTGCTTGTAGATACCTAAAACTCAAGCTACAGGGATCTGGAGAGAAGCACCTCTGGAAGCAAAAACCAAACACAACAAAAACCTCAACCAAGAAACCTCAAACAAACAAAACAAAAACCCAAACAAGGAAAAAAAAAAAAAAAACCCAAACAAGGAAAAAAAAAAAAAAAACCCAAACAAGGAAAAAAAAAAAAAAAAAGGCAACCCAAAACCAAACCAAAATAAGCAGAAAAAAAAAACATAAACAAGGAAAAAAACCCCAAAAGAAACAACCCCTCCAAAACAAACAAAAACCCAACCAAACAAAAAACCCCAGCCAACCAACCAACCAACCACACAAAAACAATAAACCTAAAAAAACACATACACACAAAAAATTAAACAAATAAAAAACCAACAAACCACCTCACACACAAAAAAAACCCAACCAACAAAAAAAATCACACCCTTCTGGAGGGATAAATGGATTAACTCTCAGCCTTGCCTTGCTGTAAAAACCTGTACCAGCCGAATCCAAAATGCCAGGCAGACAATTCTCCATCAGTTGCACCCCACAAAACAAGGCAGCAGGGCACACGATGCTTTGGAAGATGGCAGCAGGGGAAAGTTGAGGGCACTGAACTGAGAAAGTCACTGTCTCTCCAGTAGCTACTGCACCACAACCCCCCTCACTCCACAGGCACCGTGCCTGGGGCCCATTCTTTGCTCAAATTACCTGCCAGTATTTCTGCTCCATCTTTAAGGCCCCTTCACAAGTCACAGGCTGCCAAGATCCCATCGATTCAACGTAACAGCCTGTGGAGCAGGAGGGCAAGGTCAGGACCTGGGCACCGGGAACATTCTGAGGGGGGGGCACAACCACACCAGATTTCCTACTTGTGCTGCCCTGGTTGGTAACAGTCCCTGGTTGGGCCACGTTACAAGGTCCCTCTGAGAGGGCGAAAGACAGTTCACCAGGATAGTTTCATTTGGATTCAATAGCTCCAGAACAGAGTGATCTTGCTGGAACTGGTTCGTTCTTGGGGGCTGAGGTACGGTCACCATTATTTCAGCCCCCCCAGGGAGCTCTGAGGGCCAGAATACAGATAAAAATATTCTAAACAGCACCGAGTGAGGGGTTTTGTGCTGCCCTGCATTCAGGCTTCACGACAAATCTGAAACAGCTCGAGCCCCTAAGAGAAGTTCAAGGAACTGGCAGCATCATTCCCAGAAGGGCTGTGCATTGGGATAATCCCCTCATCTCACAGTACCAGAGAAGGATTTACAACTCTGTCTTGAAGCCAGAGGCACATGGCTTGGGTGGGTAAGTGGTAATGGATGGGTTTGGACCAAGACGTCATGTTTACACCAAGTGTTCTGAGCAGCAAATGTCCAATGGAAGAGAGAGGACACAGCACCCCAAACCAGGAAGCACAGCTGAGCTTCAAACTCAGATCTCCAAGTCAAAGTCTCTACTAATGCAGACCTGCTTGTGACATCCCCATGGCAGTAAAGTTTTCTGCTTATCCTGCTTGGTGCTGGGAAGTCACATGGGCCATGGAACAAAGCAAGGAGCCGGGATTTGGGAACACATATTCAGCTCATCCCCAATACAACTTTGTCCAGCCAACCTGACATGCTTCTGCTTCTCTTAAGGGGATACCTTAGAGAACCTTCCAGTGCCTGAAGGGAGCTGCTCCAAAGCCTGCAGAGGGGCTGTTTCCAAAGGCCTGGAGTGAAAGGCCAAGGGGTAATGGTTTGAAATGAGAAAGGAGTGGATTGAGATGAGAACGAATGAAGAAGTTCTTTCCCAGCAGAGTGGTGGACACTGGCACAGGTTGCCCAGGGACGTGGTGGAGGCTCCACCCCTGGAGCCATTGCAGGTGGGGCTTGAGGAGGCTCTGAGCACCCTGCTCTAGTTGCAGATGTCCCTGCTCTCAGCAGGGAGTTGGAACAGATGACATCGCAAGGTCCCTTTCAACCCAGAGACTTTTCTATGATTTCTATTATTTCTTACTACTCAAAACTTGTGCCTTTGGTTTAAGTACTTTCTTCCAATGGGCAGCATGTTCTAGTTTACTTACAAGTGTCCAATTCACTCCCTGATCTTTCAGAAAAGGACTTGGGACCATCAAAAGAGAACTAGGTTCCATGTTGGAAAGATTTATTTATTTATTTATTTAGGCTTTCCACATGCAAACCGAAATGTTTTCCTTGGAATAATTTCAGCCAAATGAAATAATTCAGTCTTGGCTCAGAGCCCTGCTGCCTAAGGTACTATAACTTCAAGCAGACAGAATTATACTTCCTACCTCAAAGAGCTCAAAAACTCCATGTAAAAACGAGTGAGAGCTGCCAGCAGAAGACCAAGTAAACTGCAGTGATTAATCCTGCCTTCCCATGAGGAGAGGTCGTCAGAAAAATGGGTCATTTTGAAGGACTAGGCTCTTCACAGTACCGACTCATTTCAAGTATGGAAAGCATCAGTACACCAGCTTTGAATTCATCATCATGAACCTACCAATTTCTAGCAAAAAGAGAAGAAAATGAGCAAGACAGCTGAAATGTTATCAGTTTTGAGCTAAGACAAATGTTAAACCCAGACCTCTTAATGCAGCTTTTCCCAGACCAGAGGGGAGGGTTTCTTGCTCTTGATTCTGCCCTCCAGAGCTTTTGCAGAAGAGCTGTGAAAAGTGACTCATCTGAACAAAGGGATCCTTCACAATTATCTGGAAGCCTTTAGAAAAGGTTGATGTTAAATGTCACTTTTTTTTTTACTTTTTTTTTTTTTATGCTGCTATCACACAGGCCTCAAGGAAGAATGGAGCTCGTGTCAGAGATGGTATTTGTTTTTCTTTCTGCAGAGATGCACATTTTGGTGTGAAGACTTCTGTCCAAAAAACACATTTCTTGATCAAGACAATGATGTGAAAGGGAGAATGCTTTGAAGATACCTCTCCTCCTTTTAATTACAGTTTAAATACAACATTTTGGGGTAGTAATACCGCATTATTCCATCAGTATTGAAGAAGAGCAGGGTTTAACACTCGATAGCTCTCACCAAAACCCATAGAATTCAGAATAACAAGCTGCTGCACACAAGCAGAGACCACAGGAGCTGGCTCAAAGTGAATTGTAGAGATAACAGCTTCTCATCTCTACAGAGAGCATTTAATAACACCACCACCACCACTGCCACCACACTGCTCAGGGGTGGCCAATCTCTGCTTACTAACACTGGAGCTCTGGGAGGCATCTCTGCTGAGTGTGGATTGGGAACTTCCCAGTACTCTGGTGCTTGCCATCTTTCCATCCCCACCACCTCCAAACCTCCCACCCTGTACCTGCCCTGCTCCTGGTGGTATCCAGCCCTGCAGACAGGACTTGTGACTAATGTGCTGGCTTGCAAACACAACCAGACTTGCAGCTCTTCCCACGGGCATTTACCAGTATATTTTAGGAAAGGGTTTGCACAGATGGCAGCAGGTTGCTGGAAAACCATTTAATCCTCCTCCACATGCCATGGACATAGCATTATCTCAGAGGAGGCAGCTCTTCCTTCATCTGTTGCACCAAACTAAGTGTTTACCAGCCTTGGTATCATTAGACAGTGGCAGTTTGCTCAAAAAACCCAACCAAACAACAGTGCCAAGGCACTTTTCCTAAGCAAGGGTCAGTCTGAGCGTGCACCCTCAGGGGCAATGGCACAGGACAGGTGGAGCTGGGGTGGCAGCCAAGGGCTGGCCTGCAGCAGTGTCTTCCGGACATACTCCCAAAGGCAGCAACAAACACGACGGCTGTTCAAGTGACTGGGCTCACCTGGATACAGCCCCCAGCTGGGTCTGCAGAAACTGCCACTGCTTGTCCAGGGAGAAGCCCCATGGAGCAATCCCCATTCTACCAGCACCCTAGATAGCTTGGTCACGAGGTAAATCAAGCCACATCTGCTCCCCAAAACACCCAAAATCCACTTGCACCATCAGCTGAACCTCAGTAAGGGACTGGACCCCACCCTGCAGGAGGAGCATGAGCAATCTTGCAAAGCTCAATTTTTGCCCCCACTCAGACAACATGCAACTTAGTTGGCAATATTCTTGCTATCCAGGGATGTTTCTCAACACTAGAAACCAATGTGAGCTAAAAGCAGAGTATCAATGTCATTTCAAGCTCTACTGCATCACTTCTCCCGGGCATTCAACTCTCCATTGCACAAAACTACACAATACCCATAACCAAACAAGAAATCTCCTTCCAAGGAGGACGTTCACCCACAAAGCTGCCTTTACCATCCTGAATTCAGAGGTACAAAGCAAGTGATGGAAATGCATCAGGAAAGAGACAGGAACTAGGTATTTTTAAAAGTGGGATAAGTGAAGTTGAGATAAGAACAGTCTGTTCAATGCTGCAAAAAATCCCATTTCTTTCAAGAAGATCCTTGTTAGCTGCCTGAGATGCTACACCTGGTCAGAGCCACCTGTCATGGGAAGATGAAGGGATTAGAAAGCACCAGCATGAGGAAGCAGTTACAGAATCCTGGACATCTCTTAATTGTCATATGTAAACAACAACATTCATTTAATGCTTTGTTTAACAAAACAGCCTTCCCACCCCAAAAGTCAGAGGGCCCAGCACAGATGAAGGCATGCACAAGGTACTTGAATGACTCAGACCATCTATCTCGAGGGGCACGTGCCTAGGAGAACACATATGGCTCAGCTGCTTTTCTACAGATAGCTCCAAAACATTCTTCACACAAAATTCAGTACAATTACAGAACAAAAACTGCCAGCAAAGGAGAAAAGGGGAAATGAAGCAAAGGCTAAACTGAAAGCACTGCTTTAGAGGGCAGTCATTTCCTCACCAGCATCTGTCCTGCCACTGCCTATGGTGGAGCATCCAGTGATGACCTAGGATTTAGAGGAGGGCCTGTAGACAGGACTGATTTTTGTTCAGCTTGTAAAAGGGAGATAAAAAAGATGCACGCAACTTGTTTCGCTTTCTAGGCTTTAAATAAGACAAACCACAGACTTCCAAAAATGCAGAAGCCTCGAGGCATGTTCATATTTCTGTCAAAGGTGCAACCCACACACTGACATACCTGCAGTGTGGGTGATCAACCCAAGAGCCAGGACGAGTGACAAGGGAGCCTTGTCCTGCCCCAGCTTCACTGCTATTGCTGCCCTGGCAGACTCAAGCAGAAGTAGGTCTCACTCTGCAATTATAATTGCAATCTACAGTGCTGACATGAGTGTGCTTCACAGATTTGGTCTATGATTTAAGCTTCTACAGGCACAATTCTCTGAACCTTTGAAGGGGTTCAAGTGATGAAGAAGCCTCACTTTCCATTATTTTTAGTGGAGCCACCAGCCCAGACAGGCATGTGGCCACCAGGCAAGTGTCTGAGGGATTTTGCTCACTCCAAAGGCAAAGACATCAGATCCTCTCCCTAACTGTCTGTGGTTACTGCAGTTTTTTGCTCAGGGTTTGCCTCCACGTGCTGGTCCGAGTGGTCCTGCGACTGGCTTGCAGGCAGAGCTGACACCCCAGCCTCACAGGCAGTAGTGCCATCATAGGGATATGAAGAAAGGAGCTATCCTTTATAGCTCAAAAACTCACCACAAAAAAATCCCCCAAATAAACAAACACCAAACAAAACAACACAACAAAACCCCCACAACATGCTGGCTTCTAGTTTGCCTTGGCACCAGTCAGAAAAGTGGCTCATGTGCCCTAGTGGTAATTAATTGATAGCTAATTATCTTCTGCAACTTCCTGACACTTTACATAGCAAGTGAAAAAAAAAAGTCCCAAACAACACAGACCATCTCACTTTGGGCTAACACTGTGATGTTGCCATCTACAGTAAGTACCAGTAGCACATTGCAGCTCTGCTGGCATGCAGCACTTCAGGTTCATCACCCCTGCTGCAACATCTACTTTTTATTGGAAGCTTCTTGCATTTCACTGGTGACAGTCTTTGAGACACTGCCAGGCCACAAAGGTTAATAAGATCATTTGATTTTCCTGATTAATTACCTCCTCTTCCCCCCCACCTTTTGCAAGAGTAGTTACTGCCCAGCCCTGCCCTTAATTCATCACATCAAATTTGATTTTTCATATCACACCATGACAAGCTAAGGATAAAGTCATGAATGAGCACTGCCTGGCCACACAGCAGGTATGCATGGGGACAGCAGTCAAGATGGAGCACTGCCAGTCTGGTGGGAAATCAGCTTCAGAGTCAGCCCGTTGCCATGGAAAGGCATCTCTTACCACCTGGAGAGATGCTCCCATGAGCTGGTTGTCCTGACCCCTTTGTGGCACTGCTTAAAGGATGATAAGAAAAAGAACACAATCTCCTGCCCTCTAAAAAGAGAAAGTCCTCTTCTTTCTCTTTCCACTGCCCAAAGGGGTGTTGCTTCCAGTATCACCTTGCTGTGCTGAGCCTTCAAAGGCTGGTAACAAAAGCAGAAATCACCAGCAAGGATGGCGATCTTCACCAGAGGCAGCAGTGGTGACAAACAACCTAATTTTCCCTCGAGGCAGGCCATGTATAGTTTTTCTTGTTCAGAGCCATCTGCAAGGAACTGGATATTTGCAAATAAAAGGAGATTAGGGAAAGGCATTAATCCAGTGTCTGATGCTCATTCATGCTGTCCCCTGAAAGAGAGCCCAGATACAACATTTAAATCATAACACTCAGTTCTGAGCTGCTGGTAAATTTAAAAAAAAAAAAAAAAAAAAGGATAATTAACAGATATACCAAGTTGGGATATCACTTTTTAGACCATCTAAGCCCCAGGAGGTCCATAAAACATGAAGCTGTTAAGGAACCAAAGTGAGATTTCCTCTGAGGAAAGGCAGCTCCCCATCAGCTATTCACACAGGAATATGGTCAGGAATATGATAGGAGCCAAAATGGCAATAACTTGCCCAGCAGCCCTTGCCAAAAGAACACCAGCAGGGCTTTTGGTCCCTGGATGGGATGGCAAAGGCTTCTTGCTACCCTTGGGAATTGTTTCTGCTGTCAGATGCAATGTCACCCACAGCTCCTACATAAAGTTCTGCTTGGTGCATACAACATGAGAGAGCAAGGGTGCCATGATAGCAAGCTCACTTCTACTCTCTGGGGTTTGTTTGGGTTTTGTTTTTTTTTGTTTGTTTGCTTTTTGTTGTGGCTTTTGTTTGTTTGTGGGTTTTTTGTTGTTTTGTTATTGTGTGTGTGCTTTTTTGTTTGATTTTTTTTTTTCTTGTTCACAGTAATTATATGGCAGTCACTGCTGCTTCTCTGGAAAAAAAAAAAAAAGAAAAAAAAGAAATATTAAGCATAGGGAAACCCCATCCAGTTCAGAAACACAGCTGGAAACCACATCATCCCTACGTATGCCTGTTCTACCAGCAGTCACTTCTCATGGTGCACTTTGCCTGACAGAGCTGATGGGTGCTCAGCCCAGGGGTGGGCACATGTGGCACCACCTGCATCCCCTGCCTGGGGAACCAGAGCACATTTTGCATTACAGACACTGCCTGTCAGCTACTGCCATCTGATGTTTTCTATTGAGGGCTTTTAAAGCTTTATTTCATTGCACTGATGAACTGACAGGTTTTCAGCAGTCTGGATCTCATTGCTTCACCCCGAGTTACAGGTCTTCAGCAGAGAGCAACCAGCCAGCCCAGTCACTGCTGATTTGCAGTGACTTATGGATTCTAGGTCACAGCACCTCTGCAACCTGGAGTAATTCCACCTATCTAATGCAAGAGCATTCCAAGCTTAGCAAGCCAAAACTCTCCTGCCACTGGCATACATTTCATTATAATCTCGGGGAAAAAAACCCACATTTGTTTTTCAGGTGAAAATGCAGGTCAAATTTCAGGCAAAAGAGATGGTTCATTGGGAAAGGGATCTCAGCACCTCAGAGGAAATACTTGCTTAGAATTCGTGGAAGACACTTGAAGGGGTTTTAAGAACATGGGTTTCAAATACACAGGATAGCTGAAAACTGGTGTTGGTCATTCTTCCAACTCCATACCTACCTCGGGAAAGGGTACAGAGACCCAGCCTAATGGGGTGACTGCAGCTGGTGAGACCCATTGGGGAAACGTGCACAGTAGCCACAGGAAAGGCTTAGGAGCAGGGATGGTCGTGACTGGGTGACCCTTTTTCTGCAGGTCATGTCTGAGAGCCCTGTATGTGGCAAACCCCTTATGCCAAGCCAGCCCCAAGGTTTAGGCAGGCTGTGAGGGAGTAATGTTCACCCCAGGAGTCATTTTGGCCCACCAACACTCAGGTCCATTCCTCCTCTATGAAGTCCAGCCTTCAGAAGCTCCAGCCCTCCTGGCCTCCACAGCCCAGCCACAACTCCCTTCTAGAAGTGGGGCATGTTTTCCTTTTCCTTGTACCCACCTTACAGCTGAAAACCCCTTTAATTCTCATTTGGAAGCAGCAAAGTCCAAACAGCCTAATTGCCTTATGAGACAAAACAAGGTCCTGAATGTCAACATTTAAAGGAAAATCTCCATCCACAGCAAGGCACATCTGTCACAGATGCAAGGATTGCAAGGAGGTAGACAGTCCTGCCCAGTATGGCTCCATCCTCTGAAGTGACTGTGAGGTGAGTTGAGCTGGCTGGAACTCCTAGAGAAGCTGTCCTCAGCCCATACAACCACTTCCCACCTCCCTCAAGTGTTTGTGAAGTCAGCCCAAGCATCCAAGCTGTCTTTTGGCATGCACGAGACCTCAAACCCACCCTTGCGCTGGCATACCATTAGTTTAAATTAGTTTCACAGCCAGTTCCCCGATCAATAAAAATGCAGAAACATGACTGAAGAAGGGAATTAGAATCTGTAATCCCATGATTACATAAATCCCCTTTGGTCAATCAGTCATTAATGGCTGTTATATTTATTGGGGTTTATAGCAGGCCTACAAACCTGAGCCATCAGAAGACAAAACCAAAGAAGACACTAAAAAAGATATTTGATTACTGACTCCTCACAGCAATTGCTGACAGACTACATATTTGGCTCTCTCCCTCTCCTTTTAACAAGTCTACTAATGAGCTTGCCAATTAAAGACCTTGGAGGGGAAGCTGTCAAGAACATAACCTCCCATGCCTCTGAGGAGCAGCTGCAGGACTTGTGACAGGGGCCACCTCCAACATTTCTTGCTGATACCATCCACTGACCCCTTTTATCTCCCACAAGTCATTCCTTTCACCAAGGAAACACAAACACTTGTGACACAAGCATATTACAGCTTCTAGAGGCACAGGCATTGCAAATAAACACATGTTGAAGAGTAATAAAACCTCCCTTGCTCCTCATCATTGAGGAGACCTTACTGGGTCAAATGCTGGAATTACTGGGAAAGTGCACAAGCTTGAAAATAATAGTAAGAAAAAAAAAGTCACTAATTACACATCATTGTGTCTATCAGACTATTTTGGGATACATTTTGTATTGTTGCATGTGTGTGTTTCTATGTAAGGAATCAGGGACAGTCTGAGCAAGAGAAGTAGGGCTCCTTATTCCCTTTGGATATTACTGTGCATGTTCCTCCCTTCATCAGTAATTAACTTAATGCAGTTTAGGAAAGGAAAGGCCAAAGCATAAATACTACAGCAGACCAACATGTCTGATAACAAAGCTTTCTGCCCTCCAGTGCTACTGGCCCTGGGGACACACACAACTTGCCCCCCAGCCCCGTCAGCATGGCCAGCACCTGCAGTGGAGCAGCCACTTCTTTTCAGCAGCTCTTTCCAATACCACCACACAACTACCTTGGCTTCTCTTTTCAGCAGACAATTTCATTTTGGGCCTGCTGTATTTCCTCCCTACCCAGGCATTCGGTGAGTGACTCATGGTGACATTTCCACCAGAGAACTGTGACCGACACCTTCCAACCCTGAGGTACTCACTTTGTGACTGCACACACAGGCCAAATTTTATTGTAACACTCCCATCCAAGGGACTGGAAAGAAAAAAAAAACACAACAGGAGCTGGACCCCTGGTCTTGGTTTTCTTCCAGATTTATCAATCCCCCATTCATTTAGTATCACTACGCAAGGAGTAACCCTCTGGAAATAACCTTTTGCAGAGATCTCTTTTAGCAATGGCACAGCTTCTCTGAAACCGTATCCTTCTGCTGAAACTAATTATGAGAAAGCTGTTGCTTAATGAAAGTTTGCTTTAATATGACTTATGCTATTCATAAGTTTGCTTTGGACAGCATCCAGGTTTTTTAAATTAAATATTAGCAGGCTGTTAACCTATCAAACAAACCTAAGCATGTCAAGTTAGTATTTTAATAGTGTTTTTTCTTCTCCTCCCTGCCTAGGTTTAGGCTTCCTAATTGACTTGCTGCTTTAAAGTCAGTAAACTCAAAAGTCTGAGGAGAAGATGTCACACTTTAATGGTTTAGGAGCGCTCACTTTGTCTGGGTGATTGATGGATCAAATGTGTGCCGAGGAATGCCGCAATGTTTCTTTCATCATTTCTGCTTCTCACGGGGCTGAGAACTGGACTATCTCTAAACCTCTTTGCTGCTAGCAACAATAATCAAATTATCTCATTCATTATAAATGTAAAATCCATCTTACTGTCCTGAAGGGATGTTATTGAACTGACATTACTGCGCGAGCACAGACAAAGGTGTACGTGCAAATTTATCACCTCGGCTGCTGTTGAATCTCCGCGCCAGGCACGCTGGGCTCTCTCTGGCTCATTACACTCCTCTCTGGTTATTGCAGCCCCGGCCTGGTTGGCAAATGAGATATGACAGAGCTGCACAGACACAGCAGTGACAGGTCCTTCCAAACCAGTGCCGAGGAATGGGAGAACAGTCAGAGATGAAAGGTAAAGAAAGGCTGACACAGTAATCACGGCTTGCACGCCTGACAGAAGGCACAAGATGAAGAGCTCTTCTTAAGGCAATATTTAATATTTTCAGAGTGCTTTTCAACTGTCATTATTTACTTTCAGTGATACTTAATCAAGGAAAGGACTGCAATGTTTCTGATCCCAAGATGAGAGCAGAAAGGTAAGAAAAGAAAAAGATATTAAAATAAAAAGTGTGTTCTCCACGGTGACTAACAGAGGCCACATGGGTATTCACATGCCTGTGTCTGGTGTCCTAGTGCAAGATCACTAGTTCTGGCCACAGGCCCTGCCAGTGGGATGTGAAAGTCAGTCAGGTTCTCTGCAATGCTGACACGGCACTTATTAAAGGTTTTACATAGAGAGCTTAGTTAATAAATCTGCTGACGCTGCAGCAGCCGGAATAAAAGCCCGCTCTTTCTCCAGAGCAGGGAGGCTCTCCCAGATTACAGGCGAGCAGAAAAGGTGCTGAGACTCCCTGAGGTCAGGTAAGGGGATGTACACACTCGTGTATGTACACCAATATATACACACCATGTGAATATACACACCAGTACAGCAAATCTGCCCAGTGGGCTCCAGAAAGAGAGGGTTCCAAGAAATGCCTCAGGATGCCGAGTCCAATGCACCCAAGCATAAGCAATCAGAGGAAGAATGAGGCAGGAGGGATCAAGAGCATTGCCAATACCCCCCAGCCCTGGAATAGTAGAGGATTTGTTAAATCCTAGGGAGTGGCCCTAGCTGCATTCAGAAGAGGAGGATAAAGCAAAGCCCTGGCAGGTCTGAAGAGAGTGGTACCCCCCCCTCCTCTCCTCAGATCTAGGGGGTACAACTGGAGGTGAGCGTAGCACCTGGGTACCCCAAACACAGCTGAGCTCTCATGAGAAGATGCTGCTGAGGCACATGGGGGTGCAGCAGGACTCCACTGGCACTTCAGTCACTGCACAAACTGTCAGTTACTGATGTTGGGGGGACATTTGTCCTCATCCCCACAGTACTTTCAAAGTGCCCTGTGAGCTTATAAGGGGATGTAGTGTGATTTATTCTACAATGCCTTCTCTGTCCTGCCTCAAATGAGCAAGCTTTCACTGCAGCTGATGTGCTTCTTGTTCTCTTGTTCAGAGTATCACCCAGGGCTACATGAGAAGTAAAAGTAGCCGTGTTGGCCACCCCTGGGATGCATCTGATTGCATCACACAGCAGTATTGAGGTGGACCTGTAGGTGCCAGCTGGGAAATATTTTTTTTTTTAACTCCCCTCTCACCACTTCTAACTTATACAATCCCTCTTGTAGATCTTCACATTTTGGCTGGACCTCTGAGACTGCTCATTTATTTACAAACCATCCACAACATAAGGCCAAGTCAGGAACACCAACTTTCCTCTATGGACAGGCAGAGAACACAAAGCAGCGGTAGCACAAGTATTGCCCACACAGGCAGGCACACATTTCAACTTTTACCTTAGTAAAGAACAGAGACCACAGCCACCCAAAAAATCACAGTCTCCTCTCTCAATTTTAGACCTATGTCCACACTGCAGAGCTGATGAGATTTCACAGGACAAACCTTGAGTACAGCAGGGCTTCAGCTGCATCCAAGGAGAGCTTTGCTGGCTTGCCACAGCCACAGCCATTTGCAGGACAGTTCCTGCTTTCCTTTGTTCCCCATCTCTTTTCTTCAAATCTTCTTGGTGTTGCCTCCCTCCCCCCTCCCATGCTCTGGCAGGGATGCTAAATGCTGATGAGACAATACTTGATCCATCTTCAAGCACTTCTTTTCAGGCAATTAACTTGGCATCATCGAAGCACTTAAGAAGCCTGGCTTTCCGGAGTGGGAGACAACTGACTAAAAAGCTAAGCAAAGTAGTGAATTATTGTCAAATGACTAAAAAAGAACAGGAAGGGGGGAGGAAAAAAAAAAAAAAAAAAGAAAGAAAGCAAAAGAAACTAACACTTGGATAGAAGACGTTTGCTGCCATCAGACCAAATCTGAGCTCTGACAAAAAAAGAGCCAATCTAACAGTTGGAGCAATCATTAGCACAAGTTCAATACTGGCCACTATCAATTGTGTCTATAACAATTATCCTTTGCCATTCAATGATGTTTTCTTTTTTGACATCCCACAATTGTACATCACCAATTTGTCCTTGGAATAATTAGCCAAAGCAAATAATCTACCCATTTAGATAGCACACCTTACTCTAAAGTTCAGACTTACCCATCGTGAGTGGTCTTTCATCACTAACTATCCCTGCTGCAATAACTCTACTTCCAGAGGCAATTATCTTTATCAACATTATACTTTTTTTTTTATACAGACAGGTAATCACACAGAATGG
>VYZU01080413.1:0-10806 GCA_013401355.1 Ceyx cyanopectus
CTAACCCAGAGCTGACGGGGTGCCGACGGGCAGAGCATGCGGTCCCCAGAAGCCTGGGGAGGGGTGACAAGCCCGGCCGGACACCTCGCGGAACCCCTCACAGCGCCCTGCCCGGCGCCTCCTGGCCCGCTCAGGCCCTACGGCTGAGAACCTCCCCGGGCCTCTGTTCCTGGCCGCCGAGCCCTGCCCGGGCCCTCACACCCAGCGCTCCACCCGCCAGCACCGGCCACTCGCGAAGCGGGCCCGGCTGGGCCTCAGCGACCCGCATGCAGGGGGAGGTGAGGGGGAGGTGAGGGGGAGGGGAAGGGAGGGCTGGAGGAGGATCCGGCCCCGCCAAGCCCCACGCGCGCTCCCGGCCGCCCCGCGCGCCCCTCACCTGCCGCCAGCCAGCCCCGCCCCGCCGGCGCCGAGGAGGAAGCGGCGCCCGCCCCTTCCCGCCTCTTCCCGCCTCTTCCCGCCCCTTCCCGCCCTGGCTCCGTCACTTCCGCCCGGGGAGCGGCAGGGCCCTGAGGCGGGAAGTGGGGGCTACGCAGGCGTGGCTCAGTCCTCTGCTTTCTGCGAATTGAAGTACAGTCTCCTGCTTTGTTCTCGTGTCGCCTTTATAGTCTCCTTTGCACACACGTTCTAGAAACCAAGTTCTTCCACCACAAATGCTCATAGAAAGTGGATTTCAACAGTGCACCTAAAACTATCAAAAGCTGTTTTTTTAAGGGTGGCTACATACTACACAGAGGTATTTTCATCCTCATCCACTGAATGATCAGAAGCTGTTTCTTGGGATGTGAGAACAGTCACCATGCTATTTGAAATAGCAAACACTGGTTTCTGAATGCACACAGGGAACATTTGCAGGCATAGAATCAGAGAATGGTTAGGGCTGCAATGGACCTCCAAAGGGCATCTAGTGCAGCCCCCTGCAGGGAGCAGGGACACCCTCAACTAGCCCAGGCTGCTCAGAGCCTTGGCCAACCTCCCCTGCAATAGCTCCAGGGATGGGGCCTCAACCACCTCCCTGGGGAGCCTGTGCCACTGAGCCACCACCCTCAAGGGAAACAACTTCTNCCCTGCTCCATCAGCTCCATGTCTCTCCTGTGCTGAGGGCTCCAGAGCTGGATGCAGGGTCCCAGTCAGTAATGTGGCATTAAAAGCTGCACACAGGGAACAAGTTGAGCCCCTTCAGATCGCAAATGCACCTGTAAGGTGTCAGGACCCACTCAGGTGTTTTAGACTTGAGGGAAAGAGGGCAAACCCCTGCCATGAAGTGCCTGTTGCAGACTCTGGTTCTGCTCCTTTGCAGTGGGCAGTGAGGACTGCAGCAGGGGAGCGCATCTGGACTGGTGGAGTTGTGAAGGAGATCAGGAGGCAGCAGCAGCAGCAGCTTCCCCACCCTGGACCCTGCAGGAGGGTGCAGCACTCACCCCTGTGGTGTTTGAATGGTGGGCCTGGTAAGACCCGTTGGTCTGGAGAGTGTAAGGGCACAAGGGCAAAGAGCCATGACGAGCTACTGAGCCTCTCTGTAAGGTAAAAAAGGTTAAAAAGGCATGGAAAATCCTGCCAAAAACTCTGACAAGAAAAGCAGCTCTAGCCAAGTCTGAGCAAGGAGTGTGTGTGTGGGTGTCAGGACCTGTCAAAAGAAAATAGGGAAGCGGATGTAAGAAGCAACAATCCAGTCTATTCTGATCCCTTTTTATTTATATACTGCTGACGGAAAGCTCTCCAAATGCTTTCTGCTGCTCAGATAAAAATCCAGCCAATGCATTCAGAACATTCAAGAGGAAGCAAGAGGTGATAGACTGACACAGCCCCTTCCTCTGTCCCCTTCCCAGCCACCCCGAGGAAAAGGAGCCCAGCAGGTTTGCAAAGTCCCTCAGTAAAAGGCAGGCAGAGAAAGGGAAGCCAGCAAACCTCAGGCTGTGCAGCAGAGAGGAGATGGAGCAGCAGGGATACAGGGAGCCCCACATGAGAAATCATATCAAGGCAGCAGTGGACTGGCCAGAGCACCAGGAAGCCCCCAGTTGCCAGCAAGAGGCTGTAAATTTTAGTGAACTCCTGTGTATCCTTGTGATGATCAGCCCGTGCAGCCAACACCATTCTCACTGGGCACAAGTAGGTGTGAACAACAGCCCTGAGTCTGGAGCAAAGCAGGGCAGCAGCTGCTTGCTGCAGTGTTAACTCAGCTGCAGAGGCACCAGCTGCAGCTGCCTGGTTTGCATTGGCAACTTCCACCCAATAGAAAAACAGGCATGGTGTTTTTCTCCCCTAACAAAAGGAGCACTACTCACCCACTGCTGAGCAGGTAGAGGAAGATTTGGCTGCAGGACCTTCTTCCCAAGAGGTCAGTAAGACATCATTTTTCATAGGGTAGAAAAAGCAGCAGCCTGTGGAGTGCAGCTGGGAGATGCTGCTGGTTTGGGAAGTGCCTTCTGGCTTTCCCAGGGCTGCTGCCCAATGAATACCAGCAGGAAACACTAGTGGGGGGACTGCAGGGAGATCCTGCTGGATGGTCACTTCCAGTCACTGCAGGGGGGGAACAGTGAGCTGGGCCCTTGCCCCCCTCAGTCAGAACCTGCTTTTTCCCTTGGCCTGCTGAGGGAATGAAGTCAGATGTTTCCAGAGGTCTCCTCGTGGGCTGCAGGAGGCTTTGAACTCTGCTGTCAGTTGCTGCTGGAATCCTCCCTGTGAGCAACTGACTGGCTGGTCCAGAGCAGTTCAGGGCAGGTCAGGTTCTCTGTGCTTTTGCATGCCACTCTCTGGCTAACTGTATGCAGTGCTTACTCTGCCTGGTAGCTTCTCCATCACTGCAATATTCAAGCACTTCCACTGTGTCCAGAATCCTTGCATAAAGACAATTTATTCCTGTAGGCTAGACTCACTGCAATCATCTAGACACAAACTGATCACTCCTCTGTTGTTGTGCCGCAGCCACAGACTCATGTGCAACAGCCAGCCCTTTTAGACTCATATTTGACTCATTTTCACTTTCCTGAAACTGCATTTTCTCACCAGAGTGCCTCTTCTCAAGTGAAAAAAAGGCAAACCAAGAAACCGAGCCTTCAAAACGTTAGATTAATTTGCTGTTTCTCTTGCTGCAGTATCTCTTACTGAGCAAAGTCACCTTGGGCAAGTAATTAGTGCCTCATTGTCCTCACTAGAAAAATGGAAACAATAATGTATTTCCATCTTCTTTGATATCTTCAGGATGGAAAACGTTGCTACTTATAATTCATTATAATATTTTACACTAAAATTTAATAACGTAAAACTCAGAACCTGAAGCAAAATTGTAAAAAGAGAAGGTGAGGAGAATACAGAGTGCTGGAAATTTCTTGTAGTCTGTTGAATACTTGCTTGTCAAACATCAGGCAGAACTGCCTGAGTTGCTTTTGCACAAGGTGAGGAAAGGGTGAGAAAACAGATCAGATCTCACTCCAGACATCCTCTGTTTTTGCAGCTTTTCAGATCTGAGGGATAGCCACCTGTCCTTCCACACAAGCTTTCTCCTGACTCCTATTTGTGGAGACATTTTTGTCACACACTTCTCCCCAGACGTGGCCTTCCTCCTCCCCTGGTAGTGAGGCTTCAAGGTGAGATGCACTGGAACAGAACCAACTGGAACCTTAAGTTGACAGAGGTGCCACATCTGTCCCAGTTTGCCTTTGCTGCCACTCTTGCCAAAGTCCCCTCCTCAAGCCCTTCTGGTTCTGTACTTTCTTCTGCACTCAGAGCTGTAAACATCACTCACCAGCATCACATTACTTATTCTCCATGAGTGCCAGAGCCCTTCTGACAGCCTGTGCTGCCCATCAGACTGTGAGTTCTCCAGGGCACAGAGTGCTGCAGTGTCTCAGGGAGGGCTCAGGCTGTGGCTGGTTGTGAGGCAGTGCTAGAAAAACAAACAAAGCACCCTGAACAATAATAAACCAACTTCTTCAACACACATCAATGCCAAACAACCCTTGTATTACTGTTGTAAGTTAAAATGGTACCTTTTGTACATCTGCTTTGAATTAGTGTCTCATACTGTTTACCAGTGTGAGACTAATGACAGACCCTTGAACTGGTGTGTAAAGGAGGGCTTGGGTTGCAAAGGTCTCTGTCACTGGGAAGACCCTTAGCTGTGAATTCCAAAATGTATTGCATCCTTGTATTGTATCCTCAGGGCATTTCTGCACACTGACAGCAATTGCCTACATTGCTTTGAGGAAAAAACAAAACAAAACACAAAAACACAACAACAAAAAAAATAGGACTGTTTATGAAATAAACATGGTATATATGACAAAAAAAATAAATAACAAAAGGTAGACAAGAGAGCAGCAACTCCTTGGAGTGGAGCAGAGACATGGACAGTGATTCACACACCTTCTTTTATTCTGTGGCTCCTTCCTCACAGCACCCTCAGCCCTGGCCTGACTGAACACAGATCTGAGGAGAGCACAGCTCACAGCAGTATGGCTGCAGGCTAAGGCTTTCATTTTTATAACTGTGTGTTCCTAAAAACATGGGAACAGGAGTTAGGGATCAAATCCATGTTTCTTGCATGACAGAAGAGTATTCCTGATGGGATACCTGGCAAGAGATCAAACATCCCATACCAGGCCAGAAAACAACAAAAAAAAAGAGAAATACTGAGAACAGCCATGGTCATAAGAGAAAAAAACCAAGTAATCTAAGGTGTTGACTTAGCCATGCTCCTAACAGGCACAAATCAGTTATTTTTGAAGTCAACATGTATAATATTCCCAGAATCTGCAACCCTCTCAAACACCTTGCAATCCCAGTCACCACTGCACACTGAGCTCTCCAAATCTGCTCCACCACAAACAAATCAGCCAGAAACCCCAGTGCTGGACACTGTTCCTTCTGCAGCCCTCAGCACAGGAGAGACATGGAGCTGCTGGAGCAGGGCCAGAGGAGGCCACAGAGATGCTCAGAGGCTGGAACAGCTCTGCTGTGGGGACAGGCTGAAGGAGCTGGGGTTGTTCAGCCTGGAGAAGAGAAGGCTCTGGGGAGACCTTAGAGCACCTGCCAGTGCCTGAAGGGGCTGCAGGAAGGCTGCAGAGGGGCTGTTTCCAAGGGCCTGCAGTGAAAGGACGAGGGGGAATGGGTTGAAATGAGAGCAGAGGAGATTGAGACTGGATCTGAGGAAGAAGTTGTTTCCCTTGAGGGTGGTGGCTCAGTGGCACAGGCTCCCCAGGGAGGTGGTTGAGGCCCCATCCCTGGAGCTATTGCAGGTGAAGTTGGCCAAGGCTCTGAGCAGCCTGGGCTAGTTGAGGGTGTCCCTGCTCCCTGCAGGGGACTGCACTAGATGCCCTTTGGAGGCCCCTTCCAGCCCTAAACATTCTCTGATTCTCTGATTGTGTGGCTATAATGAAGACAGGAGTTGTCATGAAGTGACTGATGCCCTCCTCTGCCACCTGAAGAGGACATTAACCCAAGGATGAAGGAGCCAGCTGCAGCTCCTGGCTATCATGTAAGTCACTGCAAACATCATTATTTGGATTCTGACCACCTCCATTAAGTGCCTTTAGAACAACATGGGTGCTAGATATTAGACCTTGTTTTAAAAAAAAAAATTAAGTGGTTCTTTTTGGTTGGTTGGTTTGGTTTGCCTGTTTGTTTCTTTTTGTTTTGTTGATGTTGGCTTTGCTTGGGTTTGTGTGTTTTTTCCCCATTCTGAAAAGATAAAGTAACAGTCATTATTCAGATGAAAATTCTCTCTGCTATCCAGCTTTGGGATTTCTTTATTAATCTACTGGACTTCTAATTCATAAAGAAAAAAAAATAAATCCCATTTCTTCCTTTTGTAAAAATATCTCTTTTAAAGAGTCATATTTTTCAAATCACATATATTTAAATCAGGAACTTTTACCAGTTTTTTATCAGTTTCCTACATTAGCTTCAATGTTTTTAAATGTTTTTAAAGAGTCATATTTTTCAAATCACATATATTTAAATCAGGAACTTTTACCAGTTTTTTATCAGTTTCCTACATTAGCTTCAATGTTTTTAAATGTACATTTTAATGCTTCAAGACATGTCATTGCTGGATACAAATTAGGGGATTTCTGAATATATGAAAAAGAGAAGCAAGAAAAGAGATGCAAGACCCTACATGAAAGATTAGAATTAAATATAACTGCAGAGAGAGAAAGATGTTTTATTTAAAGCCTACTGAAAATATTAGTGTATATCAAGAACCTAATGACAAATGCTCATTTCATTAGTGACAGTAGGACACTCAACATATTTTAGGACAGTCTGTTTCCAAACAGAATAATGAGGAGTAAAAGCTAAATTTTAAAAAAAAAAAAAAGCTTTTATGAAATAATTAGTTTTAGTTATTTTCATCATCAATCAGGACTCAGTCCTGCATGATGTAATTGCACTTTTGACACTGCCTCTTAGAAGTATTTTAGTATTAGCATTAGTATTTCAGAAAATGAAGTCATATGTGTTAAAAAAAAAATTGCAGTAAAAAAAAATAAATCTTTAAATGAAAGCTAACTCCTGCAGTTATTTTCAAGCTGGAAACAATTTTTCATCCATTCAAATATAACAAATAAATGACAGAAATCAATATTCCCCAGGGCTGTGACTTGCCCCTGTGAGAAGTTCATCCAAACTCTTTGCTGTCAGTGGCATAGTCCTATTTTAGGATTTAAGTGGGTGTTCAAATGGCTGGGCTGTGTGAATAATTGATTATTTGATTCAGTTCTTGAATAAAAAAAAATAATTAAACTCTGCTTTCTTTCTGAAGTCAACCCCAAACCACTACTTTCGGTGTCTATGGTAAATAATAGAATGACAGAAGTTTGGGGTGAGTTATTTGCTATCTGTTTGTTTGTACTTCTGCCATTGTTTTTCTGGGTATGTGCAATAAAAACAAAGGAGTGCATTCATGGAAGAGCCTCTGCATCACCTTCTGAGATGCTTTTCCAGTTTCTCCTCAGCTGGAAATCCAGTGAGAACTTCAAGTTCTTACCTGAAATATTTTCTTTCTGAATGAGCAGTGAAATACATGTTAAATAATTCCAGTGATGTTATTACTCTTGCATTTCAATCTTTCAAACACTTTCTATTGCCATTAAGCTTTCATGTGAAATTATTTCATTTCAGAGCTTACCATATCAGGCTATTATAATTCCCTTGTGCTGCAGGCTGAATTTCCTGGTGGTCCTTAAAATTACACCACATTACCTGCCTTGTAATAATTCCATAACAAGATGCTGTGTTCATTTCACAAGAGTTTTCTCTAGAATGAATTTATTTTGCATTGGTATTATAACATCAGGTCCCTAGAAAATTTTATTTCTAAAACCTACAGGTCCAATCTTTCTTTTAATTTATAAAGCAGTGGGATGTGTATTTCCCACTTCAGCCTTTAATTCCCCCCTCCATTTTAGAGCAATGTGAACAGACAAAAAAAAAAATCACATGCAACAAAACATCTGTTTTAATGGTATTTTTGTCATTGTTTTAATAAATCCAGTGCGTTTATTTATTAAATATTAATAGCAATATTAGTATTATTAATAATAATAGGTCAGAAAACCCAGCAAAGCCTTGGGGTACTCCTGCCTTTAAAGCAGGCAGGTTGGGATGTGTCTGGGTACAGTGCAGGGCACTTGCAGACTTGACCTTTCCAGCACAGAGTTGGCCAGGACAGGGAAGGCAAACAGCATTAGGAGCAAGAAGCTTGTAAGGAGAAGAGTCAAAGGGCTTAGGACCTTCATAAAACAACTGTCACAGGTGGGTAAGAAAATCTGAAAGGATCCAGATATATCAACAGAAAGGGGAAGAGGAGGAATTTTTTTGAGTACTTCAAAGGAGTAAGAGGGACTTCTCAGAAGGCAAATGCAAATAGAAACCAGCCACAAGAATATTGTTTAAAATTCAGATTGGCCTGGCACTGATGTCACTGGCTCCAGGGAGTAGGGGCAGCACCTACCTCTTCTCATGCTAACTGGTATTTACAGCTGGGAGCTCCTGATTTTATTTTGGGCTTTATTCCCTCTAGCCATGCAAACTGTGGCACTATGCTGCACCTTGTCTCTACCACTGCAGAGTACTCCACATTCACCACCACCCCAGGACAAGCAGAAAGCAAGGCAGCTAATGTGCACACAAGGCAACACTTTGTGGGAGTTTGAAAGGGTGCAATGAAACCCTGTCTTTAGCTCCACTCACCTGCAAGAGAGGTGTTGAATTTTTCAGGAGCCCACTGAACAGCCTGTTGGCTCCGGCATAGCTGTGTAAGCAGGACAAGTTCCAATGGGGGCTACCTACCAGTTCAGCTGAAGCAGCAGTAAAGCCACTGCAAGCACCACCAGGGATTGAGTGTTAATGAGCATGCTGGGTGGTAAAAACACCAGCAGTTGCCAGAACATCTCCACTTGGGCTCCCACCACAGTAACTGCCTGGGTTCACTTGAAGCAGCAGTGGTGAGGCAGGTTTTGTTCCCAGCTAGGACAGGCAGACTGTCACATCAGGAGTTCCTCCTTTCCCTCTCTGCATATAAGCCTTGAGACTGCACCATTGCCTGAAGGGAAGAAAAAAACCCAATGCCAAACCCAGTTTTTTTTTTTCAGTAACATTCAGTATTCTGTAGGCCTGTTTTGTACAGTTTTCTCTATTTATGTGCTGAAATCCATGCTGTGAGACATACAGGATATGTGTTATGGAAGAATTCCCACTGCTTCTACAACCTCAGACTCTCCCTTTCCAGAAGCTCAGGACTGCACATCCATCACCTGCATGATGCACCAATGCTGGGTTTGCATTAAGAAAAAAAAAATAAGGTGTTTTTTTTTTTTTATTTAGCTCCTCTTGAAAAGAGACTTTGGTTCACTTTTGAACTGTCTGGCTTCATTCTGCAACCACCAGAGTCAAAGAATAAATAACTTTGCCACGGTTTTTCACATCAAAACTCATGCCATACCAACCAGGTGGTATCTGCAGCTGAAAGACTGGCAGAAGGAGGTAAATGGAGACTGCAGGGGGCTGCTGTGGCTAGGCAGATTTTTGTGCTTGGCTTGAACCCACTGATTTCCAAATGAGGCCTCGTGCACCTGCTGACCAGCAGCAGCTTATGGGATTGGGGTCAGAACTGCAGCTACCAGGGCAAGATTCTCCCTCAACCCTGCCTCCAGTTTTTTATCATCTTCAGCAGCACTAATGCAGGCTGATTTCTCTAAACTATGTATACTAGAAGGAAAAAAATAAATCCTTGTCTGCTCTCTCCTTCTTTGTGCTCTCCTTTTTAAAACATTTTTACATTTGTTGGGTCTGATGACCTCTGTGAGAGTGCCAGATTTATCTTGGCAGATTTGGCTGCTAATTCCTATCTACTAGGATTGAGAGACATGATCTGAATTTGGGATGTCTCTCTGTTAATGATGTTTGCCATCTTAATAAACATTTGTGAATTGTTTATTTGACACAGATGACATGCTTATTATTACAACTGTGCTTATTGTTCATGATTCACGTTGGTCTCTGTGATTTTGGACTGTTGTCATTTATCTGTGGGCAGCTCATACTGTTTTATATTGTCACAGTTGGTTGTGTTTTGCCTTTTTGTGCTGATCTCTGTATAAAAGATTGCACACAAAAAATAAAAACCAAGAAGAATGTTTCAAAAATTCTCTCTACAGCCAGCAACCGTAAACACAGCCAGCAACTGTGTAAACACAGAGGTATCACCTCTGGCTCAAGATGTCTATTTGTAAGCATATTTAGGGAAAAAATATACTTTGTGCTGCTCCCTCTGTAATTCTCCCTCCTAGGTGTCTGATTTCTTGTTATTTATATGCTCTTCAAGTCTTACACAGTGGACTTCAATTTAAATTTCAATATTTGGATCCTCCTTTTGACCACACTCTCCATGTCTTTATAACAAAATATTCAGCCATTCTCCAGTGTGCTGAGAAGCAGCACTGCAGATACCTCCTACTCTCACACCTTTTCTGCCTCCTTCTGCACAGTCACTTATCTTCCAGAACTTCCACATCAGTCTGGCCTGCAGACCAGACATTAGTCTCTGGCCTCTGATCTACCCACCCTGGCAAACAACATCTGTGCATCCTCATTCCCTGGCCCCTGTCAGTTCTCACCAGCCTCACTATGCATCATGCTTCCCAGTCCACAGCCACTGCTGCTGCTTCTGTCCCTCCAGGGACAAGACCCCTTATACTTTCTGTTATTTCTACCACCTTCCCAAGGTAAGCACTGCAGAGGGAAGGAGCAACTGAACTGCCATCTCTGCACAAGATGGAAAGAAGCAGCAATGATGCAGAGAGCTCTTGGGAGTTTTTTTCTTTCCCCCACCTCTTTGAAAAATGAGTGTATCCTTGTTTGAGAAGAGCCTTCTGAAATGTTCTGCTGGGCTGCTTTTACTTGGCAGATGGGCAAATAAGGTAGCCAGCAAATAAGTGGGGATTTTTTCCTCTGGCCAAGTGAAATATAGGGTTTCACCTAACTGCCTTGTCACTAGGTGGGCTTCAAACACTGCTAAAATCCAATCCATTGAGAAGAATTTCACAAAACAGAATGGCTTGCACCTAGAGCTTCACTTGATGTTAAGCATAAAGGGTTAGAGCTGGGCTGGCTACTAGATGAATGACAGATGCTCTCTATTACAGAATGTTAGGACCTAGAAGATCATCTAGTCCAACCCCCCTGCCAGAGCAGGGGCACCTAGACCAAGTCACCCAGGAACAGATCCAGGGGGGGCTGGAATGTCTCCAGAGCAGGAGACTCCACAACCTCCCTGGGCAGCCCCTGCCAGCCTCTGCCACCCTCACT
>VYZU01080416.1:1230-23561 GCA_013401355.1 Ceyx cyanopectus
TTGTGGAGTCTCCATCTCTGGAGACACTTAAGACCCGCCTGGATCTGTTCCTGAGAGACTTGGTCTAAGTGATCCTGCTCAGGCAGGGGGGTTGGACTAGATGATCTTCTAGGTCCCTTCCAGCCCCTAATTTCTGTGATTCTGTGATTCTGTGATATCTCACTGAAGATCCAAGTAGCTAGGGAAAAAAAGGCCAATTGGCAGCAAACCTGAATACCTACCAGTACCTCCAGCATTAAGTGTTAGGAAACTGGATCAGAAACAGTTCTGCACTGGAACTGTTACTTTAATAAAGACTGATATCCGTTTTTCCTTTGGAAGAACATTTTTTGCCCTATATTATCAGCTTGACCCACTTACTACAGACAGTGGAAAAAGTCAGCTGTAGCTGTGCTGAAGACAAGAGCTGTGCTTGTGCCCAAGAAAAGTAGGTGAGAGTTGAATGAGGCCCCATGCGTGTGAAAACAGGCCACACAAAGTCTACTGCTTTAATTGCCTCCTAAAAGATTGACACGGTCTAATTTAACACCATTATTTATGATGAATGGGATGATTACCTTGAGCCTGTCCCATACCTGTCCCCATTCCCCCACCCCATATAATTTTACCTAATTCTATTCACAACAACAGCATCTGAATAACTCAGAACATCACTTTGCTTGAAAAAAAAGAAAAAAAAAAAAAGCTACACTAATTCCTGGCAAGCCTCTATATTTCTTGCTACATATACATTCTATATGGAAGTGCAGTGCTAAACCTCTGGCCATCAAAGCAATTTGCTGTTTTTAATGGTTGGAATATTTCACCTCCATGTTAAGTATCACTTTGCCCTTTGTTAAGTTTGTTTCCTGTTAAATTACATGTCTAGCTTTGGAGCTTATGTTGCAGCACCCCTTCTGCTTTAGCTCCTTATCTCCCTAGGATTTGCTGTAGTACACACAGCCAGTGGATGAATTTGCACATGTTTGCAATGTGGAGACTTGACTTTTACTGCTTGCATGTAAACGAAAAAGAAAAAGAAAGAAAGAAAGAAAGAAAGGTCATTTCCTTTTTGTCCTTTTTGTGATCAGTAATTCGTCATCATTAAAGCATTGGGAGGAAAATAGTTATCAACTTCCCATTCTAGGTTCTAACTTCAAAGCAAACCTTTGGTTTGAATGCCAGACTCTGAAAGCTGTGGCAGAGAGGAGGAGTGCAAGGGGGAGAGGAGGGAAGGCAGTAGGAGGGACTGGACCAGCACCTTGTGGTGGTGGCAGCACCAACCACCACAGAGAGGAAAACACCTTGTTCCGGTACCTGAGAGGCCACTGGTTTCTCACTTGCCTTGTTTCTGCTTATTTAGGGATTAAGGGAGCTACTGTAGGAGCCCACACTCAAATCCACCCTTACAGTCAAAACTTTCCCTAATGCTTGTGGAAATGGCTATGAAATACTCCCCTAATAAGTAAATGGAAAAGCCTGGGCTTTCACAGACTTTGGGAAGTCTGACTATGTTGTATCCCCTTGCTTGCCTTTTTTTCACTTGGAGCACTGAAATTCAACATCTGTTTATGGGGGCACATGTTTTTGACAAATTCCAATCAAAATCACAGATAGTCTGTGTCATAAACAGCCTGTTTTATGACTACATGTTTTCACAGTAGGCAGATAATTTAATTTCCTTGTTTAAAGTCTTTTAGTGCCTGCCTGAATTCAGGTCCATCTTTCAGGAACCTGTTCTCCTGCTTCCTTGTCTCTCTCAAGCTCCTTCTCTTCCTCTTTCTCTGCCTCTCATTCTCTATCCCTCTTTTTTTTTTAAGTTCTATTTTCCAGAGCCAGCACACCCAAGGCTGTTTGCAGAACTGATCCCTTGGTGCATCAGTTCCACATTGATTATGGTTGGCAATAATCTCAGGAAGCCCTGAGTAACTCCCACCCATTGTCCTTTCTGCCATGTAAGCATTTTTTTTTTTTCCTTCCAAATGAAGGGAGGATGTTCTGTATGCAAGCTACTTCCAAACCTTGAAAATGTTCTATAGAGGTGCCTTTGAGGACTTTCCTCAGCCTATTTTTGTGTCAGTCTTCTGAAACTATCATCTATTAAAAGCTGTGTTATCCTTTCGTTCAAGTCCATTGTACTGCTGAAAATGCTGCTTCGTGTGTTTCATCTGCTGGGGAAAAATGTGCTGGTGATTATAGAAACGTTCATCTTTGTTTCTTCTCACAGCATCAGATTATGCGCATTTTTGTGCCTATTAAAAGACCATTACTCTGCATTCACTGAAAACACCTTTGCAGAAGTTTTTTTTTCTGCACTTTTTTGCAGAAGTCTCCTCAGCTTTTCACAGAATCACAGAATGTTTAGGGCTGGAGGGGACCTTGAAAGATCATCAATTCCAAGCCCCCTGCCAGAACAGGATCACCCAGATCAGGTCCCACAGGAACAGATCCAGGTGGGTTTTAATGTCTCCAGAGAAGGAGACTCCACAAACCCCCTGGGCAACCTGTGCCAGACTCTGTCACCCTCACTGTCAAAATGTTTCTCTTCGTGTTTCCATGGAACCTCCCATGTTCCAGCTTCATGCATTGCCCCTTGCCCTGTCACTGGACATTCCTGAGCAGAGCCTGGCTCAATACTCCTGACACTCTTTATATATTTATAACCATTAATGAAGTCCCCCCTCAGTCTCCTCCAAGATCAAGAGCCCCAGCTCCCTCAGCCTCTCCTCATCAGGGAGATGTTCCACTCCCTTCACCATGTCTGTGGCTCTGCACTGGATGCTCTCCAGCAGTTCCCTGTGCTTCTGGAACTGACGGCACAATATCCAGATGCAGCCTCACCAGGGCAGAGTAGAAGAAAGCCTGGCTCTAAGACGCAGTTTGTCATTCCTTTCCATCAGAGCACAGCTCAGTGCCAGGTTACATCTTACCTCAGTGTTTATTTCCCCAGTAAGCAGGTATGCCTAATAAGAGATAGGCAAGATTTAGACTTTAAAAACACAACCTGTTCCAAACCCTGGGCTGTCTGTTTAGGACCTTCACTCATTTCCATGCAATCCCATCTTTAGTTGAGCAGCAAAGTTGGCAGGAGGGTATGAGTGTAATTAAGAGGCCTAGTGCCCCAGTGTGTTGTTGTCAGTCCTTTTTCCAGCCTGCTGCTGCTGTGCTCAGTGGAAGGAGGGATGCTCTGCCCCAGAGCTGCTCTGGAACTGGGGCTCACCCCTTTACACAAGCTGCAGAAAACCAGAAGCTCCTCAAGCACTCTTTGTGCAGACTGTGTCCCCTGGAGACAAGCAAGTTAACTGCACCGCAGGGATGTTATTTACTGTCACTTGTGAAAATTTATCTTGAAACTATTTAAATAATATGCCTTTTTATTTTATATACTGATTCTAGCCAATTGCAATCACTACAGAAGGAGGATGGAGTACATCTGCACTCACTGAACACCAGAAGGACAAGTAGGACTGTGGGTAGCCATGTTGTTTGGAGGCTTGTCTGCTCTCAGTTTAAGTAGGATTAAAATATAATGGATTTTTGCTCTCAAAACTCAAGCATACAAATACATACCTACATGCTTTAACTTTTAAGTGTCCCAGTGTCTCCTACTCCTGCTGAAATCCATGCTGCAATTTTAATCAGGTAGTACTGTCCATTTAAGGGTGACAGCATGTCATAGCTGCCATAAACAAGGGCTAGAAGTATGTACCTGCTGCTCACAAAGAGGAAAAACAGGAAAGAAGAATTTCTGGTTTGCTAAAGCCACAAAATTAGCAGGGTCATTAAAAGCTTTTATTCAAATAAATAAATTCCTAAAATTGCCTAGTACTCAATAGTGCAGGATGTCTAATCAATAGTAATTCATTTTCAGAATTGCCACTCATTACCCCAGCCAGGAATTGCAAGAGGTAAATCACGACAAGCAGGGCAGACACAGACAGGATCCATTATATCACAGCAGGGGTCACGCTGGAATTGCTTCATCTGGTTTGAAGGTTTGAAAGCCCAGGATGCAGCAGATTTTGAAACAGGTCCATCTGTGTGATATTTCTGGCCACAGATCTCTGGTTTCCTCATCGATGGTGGTAACTAAATCTCTGTGATGTTCTCCATGACATAGGATGGATTTTTTGCATTAGGAGTAATCTTCTGGTGACTCTGCAGGCGTCTGTAGCTGACAGAATGAAGTGCTGCACTTAAGTAACTTTGCTTCTGAACCTGATTTCAGCTTGAAAATGATTAAAATGTGTAGCTGAACTTTTGGAGATGGAGCCTCTGACCTGTGCTATAATTATGGCCTAACTTCATACACAAAAGGGGAAAAGCTGGAGCAGGGCCATCATTTCTTCTTTTTTTTTGCTGAGCTTTCTGAATAATAAAAGCAAAAATGCAAACTAAAAAGCCAAACTCACTCTCTTGCAGTCTTGTTACTGCCTGCTACTCAGCTCACTGGATTTTTCTGTCAGTAAATTCAAATTAATTTAAATTTCTGGTTTTAATTTTGTCTGCAGATTATTGTGAGAAATTCACTTTTGTAGTGTGGAGGCATTCCACTTGGAAAAACTAGCTTTGGAAAATTATCTTTCCATCTGTTAAAAAATGGGAGGGAGTGGAGGGGGCAGGGGATAAATGATGGTTGCTGTAGATTAGGCCAACATTTTACAAAACAGGAACTGAAGTTAGCCTCGTGTAGTCATACTCAGACACAAATAAATGTATAGTGTTTTGGGAAATTGTGTTCTGCTAGCTCTGTCTTGTTTGTTGTTTGTTTTTTTTTTAAGCTGACCTCATCATTTCAGGCCAAATGTGGATGAGAGTCAGAAATTCATGGTCATCCTTCTTTGTGACGGCGCTAATCCGTGTCCCAGGGAGCAGGGTCTGTGTTTCTCTCTTCCTGCAGAGGAGTGAAGTGCCAGCCCAGGCTGGAGCCTGGGGATCTGTGCACAGATAAAGGTTAAATACTCCAGCCTGCCAGTATATTGCACTTTGCACTGGCTACATTTTCTTTAACAGCAGCTTTCAGAGGAGAATTACGAACTCACAAATATCTGCTGAAGTGTTTTAATTGTCTAAAAGACATTGCTGGGAGCCACAGCAAGTTTTGTGATCTGTGTATGTAGCTGGTACTGAGAGACTAAAGTAACAGCAAGTCCAATTCAAGCAGGACCAATTAGCACAAAATTATGTTCCTCTAATCCTCCTGAAACAACCACATCCAAAATGTCAAGAGACATGGCTGTGTTTTCAAACCCTTGTGAACAGAGCACAATTTAAGAAGTTATTTGGCTATATCTTCCCCTCATTTATTTGTTTCTTGTCTGAGAAGAGCATGAGGTACAGTCAATTCTGAGTATTTGCTCCCTTTACATATGTGATTTCTGGGGGCTGATGTGAAGACTCTTGACTTGCTTTCAGCCTCATGCACTGTGGAAGATTGAAATACGTTTCCATCTTTTTTATCTACTTACCTATTTATCTGTCGTCTATTTTATCTACCTTTAAGGAAGGCTTTCATTTGCTGTGCACCCTTTCTTTACTGGACCAATGGTTAATCATGCTTTTCAGTTTCTTTTGTTCTTGCTTTCCTGTGTTTTATGTCACATTGTATCTACCGGCTCATGCTTTTCCATTGTGAAGTACAAAGCATTAGACAAAAATATCTGCATCTCTCTAAGCCCACCTCTAATTTTGCCCAGATAAATACCCTCATGGAGGCCAGCAGGGTAGCACAGAGGAGATGTGCTCTCAGTGAAATGTGCACAGAGCGCAGTATTTCTAGGGCTGTAGCTTCAGAGGAGCTGGACTCAGGCACTTCTCCAGCAAAACTTCCACTAAACTTTCCTGAGGGAGGAGTGAACTTAACACCTCTAAAACACACTGCAAAGGATTCAGCTGTACACTGATGTAGAGAAAACAGGAGGGCACTCAGGGAACACTCATCGGATCCCTCACAACATGCAGGTACAGACACACAGCCGCTGATGTCCCTGCCTGTGCTGATCCAGGAAAGTTCTTGGGCAGGAAGGATGCTTAAAACTCCTCTCAAATTTGAACATGCTTTCTCATCTCTGGCCCACACAGATGTGAAAACTAAAACACAAGAGGAAATCCTGACCCACAGAAACTCTTTTCACACACCACTTCTACCCGAAGGACAATTAATACAGACTGATTTATCAGCCTAGGTTTGTAATACCCTTGTGCTGTTGAGACAAGAGAATTAGTCATATTCAGACATCCTCTGGAGTCACAAGAAGCACACATTCTGCAGTTTGGGGGTTTTGCTGCTGTTTTCTTTTAGCTGTACCCACTTGGCATGTTCAACTTTTCTTCCAAACACCAGATCACACAAAGAACTTGCAAGCACTTCCAATTGAGACCTGAAACTGCAGTTTCCCACTGCAGCACAGGACATTCCCACGGGACCTGATCGAGCAAGGCCCAGGCTGCAGCATGTGTTGCTCTATGTACTCCAGTAAGTTCCTTCTCTCATGGGTTGAGGATGCTACAGTGCCTTGCCAAACCAGGCTGGTTTAATAACTGCTTCAGTGAAGCAGTTATTAAACGTGTTGAACCTTGTTGAACTTCATACCACTGGCCTTGGCCCGTTGATCCAACCTGGCCAGATCCCTCTGTAGAACCTCCTACACTCAAGCAGATCACTATACCCACCTAACTTGGTGTCATCTGCAAACGTACTGAGGGTGCCTTCAATTCCCTTGTCCATATTGTTGATAAAGATATTAAAGAGAACAGGCATTAGAGCATCATTAGCTTCTTCCCAGAGATTTAGGTAGAAACTGTTGTGTTGCTTCCCCTGCAGCAGCATTGTTCTGAGACTGGCAGCAGATGCCAAATCAGCTGTCTCATGGTTTCACCAGTCTAACTCTGCAATGTAATCCAAGAATGGAAAGGGATAGAATCAAATAATATAGCACTTATGAAATCACTGTGGATAGAGGGGGTAAATAAACCAAACCATTGTCTTTACTGTAGCTGATGCCCTGGATAGCTCTACACCTGAGCAAAATATAAGTGGCCATATGAACTTTGCAGTCTGAAGCTACTTCTTATTATAGAGGCTGCGTTTGCCGGAGTGCCATAAATACAAAGCTAGCTGTGTTTTGAGCAGGAATGAGCACCACCAGCCTGTAAATACCAAGTGGTCTTAAGATAATTAGTAACTTATGTAGCTGATTGCTAGGGGTAGACATTTTACATTTAAAGAGAGGGAATGGATGAAATGGAGAGCTAGCAGTGCACAGGTCAAGAATCTTAGTGGAAAGAGGACCTGTTTATGCAAAGTAAAACTCAACCTAGAAAGCTTTCAGAGAATCACTATCTTTTACTTTGGAAGTAGCAGGGCATTTTTGGTAGCAATAAAGGTTGGACATAGACTGTAACAGAGCCAATGTTCCTCTTTGTTACAACACCCAGCGCTAGTGTAGCCGTTTTTAACTGGATCCCAAAATTACTTTCAAATTCTTCACTGCACTTATAATTGGGTCATGATGATAAAAAGAGTTCTTCAGATAAGAGGTCGTTATGGCTGGCATAAAATCAAATATTTAGTTATCTGTCTTCCATTATATACTGAAACATAGGATATTTATGATGTAATTAAATATTCAGGCTTAATGATGACACACTTGTCTCAGCCTCAGAATTCAGAGAGCTCTTGAAAATGTACTTTGCATACACAAGATGTATATTTCATATAAAAAGATGCACACTGAAATATTAATAACATTTCCCTGAACTCTCTACAATGTATTCTACAGAAGATGACATATTTAAATGCACTCATTACCTTGTGAGTTTTACCAGCTTCCACCAAATATGTGCTGTGTCACTCAGCTTACTCACGCCATCCATAGTCTGCCAGGCTCATTTCAGCTCATCCCAGGGGTTAAGAACCTTCCTCAGCTGCCCGATCATATGTGCAGCTCTCCAAGAAAGAGCTCTGAGAAACAAGGTTTGTCCCTTGCCTGTCTCTGAAAGCTATTAATCCCCACCTTACATGAACAAATCCTGCCAAAAGTGCTTTTTTTATCCTGACAATAATTCTTGCTGTTTGAGTTCCCTGACAAGCAACGAAGATTTTCCTTTTCTATAACATTCAGTTCACTAAAAAAATCCCATTGTATTCGTTAACAATGAAAGCATATCAAACCAAGATAAAATGTTTAAATAGCTCTTTAGCAACATTAAGGCTAAATGACAATAATCCTCTTTCTAATTTATGCAAAAAGTGCTTAGTTATCTCACTGAATGAAAAGTGAAGTGGGCCTTTTGTGTGTAAAAACACTGTAACGTGAAGTCGTTGTTTAAGTGAGAAAAGAGTGTGTTCTAAAAATCCTCAAAAAATTAAGTTGTCTTTATGGGAAAAAGACTTAAAAAAAACCCCAACAACTGTACAGGAACCCTAGAATTCTATTGCATATTACCAAAACATATACATTCCCTTTGAATTATTTCTTTGGCAATTAGCTAGGTCTCCATGAGTTGATGTCATGATAGATTTTCAGTGAGTGTTTATTTTTAAGGGATTTTTATTATTATTCTTGCTATTACTGTCATTATATTGCTAATGCAAAGGTTGTTATTAAATCACTTTGAAAAATGGGTTTACTCTCTTTCCAAAACAATTTGGGATGTTGTTTCAACATCAGTAAAATGTACTCACTTCAGTTGTTTCTCATTACGTTAGTTGAGTCATGGACAATTACAGTTTTGTTCTGGTGTTTTCTGATTTGCCCGCAAGATGTTCGACTAAGATTTTCACAAGTGGTTACTGACCCTGGCTACTCATCAGGAGGCAATTTAGTAGGATCTAATTTGAACACAGTCTAACCACCAGTTCTCTTACTAACTTAGTTTTAGTTGTCTAATTACCCCAGTTATTTTTAAAATTGCTGATCTTCCGGTATTATTATATCTTTAGTTTCATCTGCTTGGTTCTGTTTATAGAACGAAGTAAAAAGCCTCTTCTTTGTCTTCTGCATCTTAAAAATCTATGAAACTTGTTCAGATCTGAAGGGAATATCTTGGTGGTAAATGTTTGTGCAAACTAAGAAGTAATTTCCTCCAACTTGTTCTTATTTACAATAATTTTTAATTCTTGAAGGATTACCAACACACTGAGGTGAAAACCAGTAATAGTCAGAAAAGCTGTCGAGTAACCTGAAGTGTTTCTACACAAGAGGCAAAGAGGAAGGAGGATATTGAAAGACAATTGATCGCTCAGTGTCACCACTCTGCCATATACAACTTCATTACACAATAAAGGAAGCCAGCAAATATTGCATTGTATCACTTGTATATTAAACTATTTTCACTAAGACATTTCACATCTGGGTACACAGTGGCTTACAGAATACAGTATACCAGCTATATCAATATTTCAGTATGTTCTGCTGCTTTTTATGCAAAGCGCATATTTTCATTAGGTAACATACTTCCCCCCCCCCCCCAATACACAGTGTATCAGATTTGACTTATGATCCTTCAACTATAGCAATTTCCATATTTGATTATAACATGCACAAGGGAGTAGAACATCTCCCTGCTGAGGAAAGACTGAGAGAGCTGGGAGGGGACTGAGGGGTGACCTCAGTAATGATTATAAAGATGTAAAGGGTGAGTGTCAAGAGGACAGACCAAGGTTCTGCTCAGGGATGTCCACTGTTAGGACAAGGGGCAACAGGTGCAGATGGAACGTAGGCTCTTCCATAGAAAGATAAGGACAAACTTTTTGACAGTGAGGGTGACAGAGCCTGGAACAGGCTGCACAGAGGGGTTGTGGAGTCTCCTTCTCTGGAGACTTCTCCAAACCCATCTGGATCTGTTCCTGTGTGAGCTGCCCTGGGTGACCCTGCTCTGGCAGAGGGGTTGGACTTGATGACCTTTTGAAGTTCCTTCCAACCACTAACATTCAGTGATACATATGTCTGATCACACAGTGGAAGATTTTACTAAATATTCAGAATCTTATGGAAACCAGCTCTATTTCCTGGTGGCTTTGTATGGCTGTGTATAGTATCTTGATCTGTGAGCCTGCAATAGTTGCTGAGATGAAGTGTTGAGGTCAGACATGATACTTATTACATGCCCTGAAGTTATACCTTGCTGAAATGGAATGAGCCTTGATAGGCTGAGTGCTTTTTATCAGTTTTCTGAGACTGTTAATATTTTAATGCATCTACCATCCTTGAAAATATCAAGTGTGTTGAGGACATCCATTAAAACTCAGACTTGGTCACCTGTTAAAGAAATCCCTCCCAGATGGAGCCAATGCAGGGCTGTTAAACTCGATGTCTTCACTTCTTATGTTTTTTATAGGTCAGTACACAATTTATAGATTCTGCCCATTGAAAATTTTCAAGCTCATTGTTGACCTGTCTGTATGTGCTATTTACAGTGTCTCCAACAAGGCAGCATGTTTGCAGCTTGTCATTTTAAACAGGACTACCTCTGTACCACAACACCTGGGCAGGCAGAAAATGGTATCACAGAGAAAGCTAAAGATGTGCCTGTGGGAAATTTACTCCTATTTTTGTGTGCACGCAAAAAGAGGACTGAAGTTCCTGCAAGGAAAATAACTTTTCATTGTTCCTTCCCGGAGTGAGTAACTAGAATGTGTCCTACAAGAGCAACTACTACCAATTCCTGTTCTCTTAAATTCCCTTAGGTTTATTGTCTGTGATAACAGAAACACTGAAGTGTAGTTATGCATCTCCCTGCCCAAATGTGAAAAAAGAGAGTTGTCAGTCTGCAGTAGCAGAAGTGCTCTAAGGTGCATAGAGCCAAACAATTATATGATGAGCCTAATGCCATATTGTTGACAACATCCACAAACCTCAAGCAACAGGAGTCTAAAAGCTTGTGTAGTGTACATTAAACCATCACTCCTCTACATTCTTCCCATGACTTTATTAAAAGTGCACTCCTGTTTTAATTAGATATGTCATTGGAGTCTTCGTTATCAAAGCTGAGCAGTCAATAGAACTGTTGAATGCCATCATTTCACCTTCTGATACAAATACAAGGATCTATTTCCCTTATTTCTTGTGGCTTT
Source organism: Ceyx cyanopectus (assembly GCA_013401355.1). Lineage (NCBI taxonomy): Eukaryota > Metazoa > Chordata > Aves > Coraciiformes > Alcedinidae > Ceyx > Ceyx cyanopectus. The sequence goes on from VYZU01080416.1 coordinate 12,287, forward strand.
AGGCCAGTGCACTGAGAGCTCCCATTTACATGCTGTGCCAACAAGGTGGGAGCTGTGACCCCTCCAATTTTTGGAAAAGAGGACCAAGTTAGGTTACAGTTCCCTTCTGTCTTGTTTTGGAATAGTATCCCTGTTCTCCCTTTGAGAGATCCATCTCCTTTCACTTCCCAGCCTGCAAAGCAATACCCTTCCCTCCAGTGTGGAAAGGCGAGCACCCTGAAGACAGGACTTGTCAGCCTTACTTCATACCTTGTATGTTAAAAGTTCTCTGCCACTGTTTTAGGACAGTGTCTCCACTCCCTTTGCAGTTAGTGCTAAGGGTCAAAATCCAGACAGTTGTGCTTACAACTATAGTGACTTTTCTACTCCTAGTTCAATGGCTCAGATATTAGTGAAGTTAAAGATCAAAATTTTTATTTTCTATAGAAAATCACTGATTTAGCATTTATTCTGTTTGGGGTTTTTGTGTTTGTTTGGCTTTTTTTTCCATACCTCTCAATGGGTTGGATCAGAAAAAAAACACTCTTGTCTGGACCATTCCCAATTTATGTGTATCTCCTTTTAGAACAGATATCATTACTGCTGGGACATGTACATGGCACATTTTTCTGTATTGTGTTCAGTTGTAAGTCACCTAAAAATTTGAATGGACACTTTTTCCTTTCCTTTTTTTTTTTTTAAGATGAGTTAGTTATATTTTAAGAACTCCTGAGTAATATTAATATTCTTAGGAAAGGACAAAGTGGTGAGCTGCAGACATAAGTCACCCTCTGGGGATCTAACTACTTGCCTTTTTTCTTTGCTAAAAATCTGTGCACTTTTCAAACTGAAGGTTACATTAACATTACACAGAGAAAGTAAATTCATTTAACAAATTGACAATTTGTGGAGTTTCTTGAACATGTAGTAACATGCACACAATGCAGTTCTTTGTGATCCCACAGATGTCCTGTCCTCAGTGCAGAGTTTCATTAATCATGTACTATGCATGGTATTGTCTAAATTGCAGTGTCATTTGAGACATAGAAAACATTGGGAAATAAATGTTGCTTACTCTTTGCACACCAGTTAAGATTACAAATAATCAGTGGATTTAAAAAGACTATCAAGTCAGTGCTGTGCAGATTTCATTTTATTCTTAAAACTGCTGTGATTCATCCAACCAATATTTCTCTTATGATGGTTTATATATTTCTAGAGCTAAACTGAGCCTACCGAGCCCTACATACCCCGTTTGAGCAAGAAAAGCTGCAATCTTGTCAAGGGGTAGTAATTCCCTTTAGGAGAGAAACAAAACTTTTTTTTTTCTCTCTCTTTGCCTGTGGGGGTGGGGCCGGGCCGGCCGGGCAGGGGAGAAAATGGTGGGGGGGGAGGAGGGGGGCCGACAAAAACAAGCCTGAGGGCATACGGACAGAAGCGGAAGAGGGGTGTGGTTTTGAGAGACAGAGCTCTCGAGGCGGCGACGGCACGGCGTGGAGACGGCTCTTCTCGGGAGTGTGGCCTGCCTTTCGTCAGCGGACGGAGTTTTCCCCTGCAGAAAACCATTTCTCCAACCACAGGTTTACTCTCCTGCGGGAACACATCTGTTGGCTGTGTATTTCCTGGGTTCGCCTGGCGCTTTTGATTCCAAAGACTGTTTTCCTGTTTAAGAAGAGACAGCCCGGAGCGGACTCTCTCTCTCTCTCTCTCTCTCTTAGTCGGGGGAGGGGATTAGCCGTCGGAGTCTGTCGCATACATATATAGTTGATTCAAAGCACTGATTATACATTTTGTTGTTGCCTAGCTTGTTTTTTTTGTTGTTTATACATATATATTGTTCTAATAAATTTCTTGTCTCCTTATAAGTCCCAGGTCTCACATCTAAAATAAGATAATACTTGTCTAAACTAAGACAAATCTGTAGCTACATCCCAAGGGAGGGAAGGCAAAAGTTTGTCCTTAGGGTTCAGTTATGCCTTTAGGTAATATAGAAACTTCTACTATAATTAGAGTGATTATGTTACGGTGATGGTGCACAGCACGATCTCTACCCCTAGTATGATACTGACACAGGCATTTCACTAAATTTTCCCCTTTCCTACATGGTGAATAAACTCAGCAGGCTAGAGGTACTATATATAGAGAGAGATTTTTCCTATATCTGTATTCTAATGGCCACTTCTGGCTGCTTGTTACAGTCCCCGTTTTCCTACACTAGATAAACTACAATTGTCTGGGTAGATATAAAAATAATGTGTGAGCAATACTTCGAGTATTACTTTGGTAACTTGATGTGTGAGGGCTCTGTTGGCCTAATCCACGAATGTCTGTGCTGGAGGCTAGGACCTTCTCTGCAGTGCTAAGCTAGATGTCAGCACTTAAAACAGCAGAGAGACTGAGGCTTAAAATGTTTCCCTTCCAAGTACTTCTATAGCAGTAGCAGTCATCAGCCACTTGACCTGAATACTGCCAATTGGACTGCTGTCTAATATCCTGTCAGAAATTCTTCGTATAGCGTCTCCAATTCACATGCTCCAGTATTCACAGATTCCACGATTATTATTTTTTTCCTAGTTACCACAATGAACACAATTTGACATATGTAGGAATGGTGACATTTTCTTCTCTAAGAATGTGATGATCAGTTTACAGTACAGTTCAGAGCCCTGAAGAGCAGAGGGTAACACACATTTCCTCAAGTTACTGATATATATGTACATATTCCCAAAAAGTATCTGCAATTAAGAATGTTTGGAATCCTTATGTAAGAGAGCAAAAAAGGGACAAACTAATGAAATGAGTATGCTAGAAAACAAAAATCCTAAGCAAAACTAAGAAAGCATCTGCTAAGAAAGTGTTAAAGAAAGTCACAGATGTGTCCAGAACATCTCTCATTCAATGCAATCATAAAATCTTACCTCTATACCAGACAGAGCATGATCAGAGGGCAATTGTAGAGCACATGTCCCTGTACTGTTGCTAACAAGTCATGCAATGATTGAAAATTGTGAGGGTGAGATTTAAAATGGACTTCCCTGCAGACAGGGCAGAGAACTGGAAATGGGAGCTGTTGAAGTGGTCACACACTCTTCAGCCCTCCGTGGTGTTCAGGACCACACAAATGAAGTCCCTGTGAAAAGCCAGGGAGACATGCAAAGTTACCTTTGTAGGAGGCTTCTGGTAAATCTGTGTATCTAAAGTATGACAATGTTAGGCAATTTTAACATGGCAATTCCACCTCTACAAGTGGGTTTCTGCATATTGTAAGCACCAAAAATCCACGACCTTATGTCTGGATGCCTCCTTTAACCTCTTGGTTGGAGAAGAAGTTAAAAGACAACTAAGTTAAGAACAAGTTGCCTATAGGACCACAACAATCCAGAAAGCTACACATTTCTTCCTTTTCAAGGACTGTTAATGGAATTTGAACTGAAAACTTTATTTTCATAACTACGGTATTTGCCAAAGAGATACGGTGTGTAATAGGCTTATTTTTTATCTGTTTAATAAATTAAAACAGATGAAAATGAATGAAAATGAAAAAAATTAAATCATGAAATGAACTTTAGTAAATGTGAACTGTTTTTGCTGTAAGTGTTCAGATCCTCGTTAAACATTTCAAAATGAAAATTCACTATTTGAAGATGAGATCTTTCTTTTTCAAGGCTAAAAGTCATGTTAGATAGCCCAGAATAAGGTATTTCATTTCAAGTCAAATTAAACTTGGGAGTTACATTTTTAAGCACTGAGCAAATGTGTCTTTCTCCACTCCGTGAAAGACATTTAATTTGCGTTTTAAAACCTTTTTGTATTGTTTCTTATTGACTTTTTAAAAGGTCTCCAGATAGGAGAAAAATCTGAAACTAAACTACAAGAGGAAGTTTGTTTGCAGACTTTTTCTTAAATATATTGGTCCTATTTTCTGTTTTGTTTGCACTGTTATAACACTACTTGGGAAATAGGTATAAAAATATGTAAGAAATAGTGAGTAAATATATATGTTTTATAAAGTACATTCTCCCCATGTGTCACAAAGTCTAAGTAGGAAGTATACATAGAAAAGGGACAAAACATTTTTCTTTCTCTAGAGATATTTAAAAACCTGCCTGGATCTGTTCCTGGGTGACTTGGTCTAGGTGATCCTGCTCTGGCAGTGGGATTGGACTAGATGGTCTTCTAGGTCCCTTCCAACTCATGACATTCTATGATTCCATGATTTAAAAAAACTATAAAGACAAAATTACTTTTCACACAAAATTTCACAAAAAATATTTTCATAACTTAGCCAATGGCCTCTAAAAATTATCTTAACATTCTTTTAACTTCTTAAAGTTCCTTTAACAACTTCTGTTTGTTCATGTCCCTTAATTACTTTTCAGTTGTCACTTTAACCATGTGGATCACACCAAATGAACCTCTACATATTGCAAGCCTCAGACACGTGCATACAAAACACAGTAAGCCAACCTGGGACAGTAAATAAACTTTCAACACATCACTGTGTCCATCTTTTAGTCACACTTTTCTTCCTATGGATTCAGGACTAAAAGATAAAACATTACAGAGTTACAGCTCAGGGGAGAAAAAGAACAAAACCAAACCATCCCTGCATCAAAACCTTTAAATAAATGGGCACCGATTAAGTTTCTGAGCTAAATCCTACAGGAAAGAAAATGATAGCCATTGTTTTGCAGTTTGCCAGATGTTTCCAGATTATTTTTCTCTTTCCATCACTGTCTAGTTAATATTTTTTCTATAGACCACCCTGCAATGAAAAGTAAAAGTAACTTCCTTAGACAGCTGCTTTGCATAAAGTGTTGTCAAGGAATACTGTGCAGGAAGATACTGAAAAGTAATAATAGAAAAAAAAAGGGGAGGGAGAATGTGCACACACACACGCACTCTTCAGCATTTACCCATCCTCTCAAAAACCCCAAAAAATAAAAAGCTTTGTTGAAACCTGAGGACAGGCTTAAGCAAAATCCATTGATGACATCAAAAAGCCAACTTGAGGTTGAAATATTGTCACTTCATTTTCCTTTACAACAGTTAGTAACTCTCTGAGTAGGGATACTGTCTAAACAGACCTGGGTGTGTAAACAACAGCAAAGTGATGGGATAGTTCAGAAGCAGGATATGCAATGAAGGAAGAAAAAAAGCACAGTGAGAGTGACTTAGCTCAGAGTACAGGAACAGACAAGGTTTGCTTGCTAACTGACTTATTTTATATTTTAAAATGATTATATATGTTATCCTTCAACCACTTGAAAAACTATCCTGTGGCCACAAATTACACAGGGTGGGATTTGAGACAACTCAGCTGGCAAACACATTTCTTTCTGGGAACCTCCCCCCCCCATACATCAGTATAAAAAAATATGGACGTAATTCTAGTGTTGAAAACCTCCTCAGCTTTTATTGCCTAATTATTGTTTTTAAAGAATCAGATTTTAATAGAGTGCTTGCCAAAAATAGGATTTTATGGTAAAATAATAGGTTTTAAATTAGAAATAGGGAGTCCTCAGTATAACTGAGAANAACCTGGGACAGTAAATAAACTTTCAACACATCACTGTGTCCATCTTTTAGTCACACTTTTCTTCCTATGGATTCAGGACTAAAAGATAAAACATTACAGAGTTACAGCTCAGGGGAGAAAAAGAACAAAACCAAACCATCCCTGCATCAAAACCTTTAAATAAATGGGCACCGATTAAGTTTCTGAGCTAAATCCTACAGGAAAGAAAATGATAGCCATTGTTTTGCAGTTTGCCAGATGTTTCCAGATTATTTTTCTCTTTCCATCACTGTCTAGTTAATATTTTTTCTATAGACCACCCTGCAATGAAAAGTAAAAGTAACTTCCTTAGGCAGCTGCTTTGCATAAAGTGTTGTCAAGGAATACTGTGCAGGAAGATACTGAAAAGTAATAATAGAAAAAAAAAGGGGAGGGAGAATATGCACACACACACGCACTCTTCAGCATTTACCCATCCTCTCAAAAACCCCAAAAAATAAAAAGCTTTGTTGAAACCTGAGGACAGGCTTAAGCAAAATCCATTGATGACATCAAAAAGCCAACTTGAGGTTGAAATATTGTCACTTCATTTTCCTTTACAACAGTTAGTAACTCTCTGAGTAGGGATACTGTCTAAACAGACCTGGGTGTGTAAACAACAGCAAAGTGATGGGATAGTTCAGAAGCAGGATATGCAATGAAGGAAGAAAAAAAGCACAGTGAGAGTGACTTAGCTCAGAGTACAGGAACAGACAAGGTTTGCTTGCTAACTGACTTATTTTATATTTTAAAATGATTATATATGTTATCCTTCAACCACTTGAAAAACTATCCTGTGGCCACAAATTACACAGGGTGGGATTTGAGACAACTCAGCTGGCAAACACATTTCTTTCTGGGAACCTCCCCCCCCCATACATCAGTATAAAAAAATATGGACGTAATTCTAGTGTTGAAAACCTCCTCAGCTTTTATTGCCTAATTATTGTTTTTAAAGAATCAGATTTTAATAGAGTGCTTGCCAAAAATAGGATTTTATGGTAAAATAATAGGTTTTAAATTAGAAATAGGGAGTCCTCAGTATAACTGAGAATTTTAATGTTCATGATCATCTACTTCTCTAGTGTCTCAGACATCTGCTATATCTTTGGAAAGCTGTCATTATTATAGGACTTCCATGACTTCATCCACTGAATCCATCTTTTAAGATCATAGACATCATATACTACTCTGATTAATAAATACCAAGGAATGTGTACTACATATATAGCAATTGCCACACACATTGTACATACAGATACAGATTCACAGATATTAGGGGTTGGAAGGGACCTAGAAGATCATCTAGTCCAACCCCACTGCCTGAGCAGGATCAACTAGACCAAGTCACCCAGGAACAGATCCAGGCAGCTCTTAAGTGTCCAGAGATGGAAACTCCACAACCTCCCTGGGCAGCCCCTTCCAGAGCTCTGTCACCCTCACTGAGAAAAAGTTCCTCCTTGTGTTGACCTTAAACCTCTTGTGCTCCAACTTGCACCCATTGCCTCTCGTCCTGTCATTGGATGACATTGAGAAAAGTCTGGCTCCATCCTCTCTACACTCACCCTTAACATATTTATAAACATTAATGAGGTCTCCCCTCAGTCTCCTCTTCTCCAGGCTAAAGAGCCCCAGCTCTCTCAGCCTCTCCTCCTAAGGGAGATGCTCCACTGCCCTAATCATCTTGGTGGCCCTGCGTTGGACTCTCTCCAGTAAAGCTCTATCTTTTCTGAACTGGGGTGTCCAAAACTGGACACAGTACTCAAGGTGGGGGTCTCACCAGTGCAGAGTTGTTGCATGTGGACATACATGTTGTATGTGGACATACAGCACATTGGAGTCAATTACATTGTAGTCTCTTCTGTAGACAGGTTTTGGACATGACCCCCCTGAATCAAATGAGGAATAACTTCATTAATACAGAAGAACATTGTACAAAATATAATGATGTATTGACTTAATCTACTCGAGAGAGTCCAACAGAGGCTACAAGGATGATGAAGGGACTGGAATGTGTCATGAGGAAAGACTGAGAGCCCTGAGGCTCTTTAGTCTGGAGGAGAGCAGTCTGAGAGGGGATTGAATCCATGTTTATCCAGAGCTGAGGGCTTAGTGTCAAGAGCAGGGGCAGCGTCTGCTCACTTGTGCCCTGGGGTAGGACTAGTGGAATGGATGGAAGCTGGAGCACTGGAGGTTCCACCTCAATATGAGGAGGAACTTCTTCACTGTGAGGGTCACAAAGCCTGGAAGGGGTTCCCCAGAGACTTTGTGGAGTCTCCTTCTCTGGCAATTTCCCAGCCCCCTGGCTGTGCTCCTGTGTGCCCTGTGCTGGATTAGATTCTATTCAGTGGTCCTGCTCTGGCAGGGAGTTGGACTTGAAGATCTCCAGGGTCCCTTCCAACCCCTGACATCCTGTGATCCCACAAAACTACAAAGTACTGAGTCAGTAAGACATGAAACATAGAATTTCTACAGGCTCCAGAGTCTAGAGCTGAATGGTGATTTTGTATTAATTTTATATTGGTTGTTAATTACCTATTAAGTTTTATGTTAAATACATCAGAGTGAGTAATTTTTCTTGAAATCTAAAGACATACATCAGCCCAAACAGCTTTTGAGTTTTAGGAAGGTTGGGAATGTGAACTTCACAGCTAAAGCTCAGCTCTGACATTTGTGATACATGTCAGTGGCGAGCAGCCTTGTTTTCTTACAGACCACCTGGCTGGGCTTTTTGGCTTTCCAGTACAGCTCTTGAGCTTCTCTTTTATAGCTCCAGCTCTCCCCATACCTGTTGTGTTATTACAGACATTGCAAAACTGAGAGGCAGTTGGTGACCTCTTTTGACCTGGAGGTCAGCCCAGCTGCCTGAGTACTATTCTGAAGATTCACTGAGAGCATCTTTCCCATCTTGATCTGCCTCTGTAGCAGCCAGGCTCTTGTATTGTGCTGGCCAGCCCCCTGCTGGCCACCCTGTCCCAGACCACGGAGCAGACTGAATCAGTAAGGCTTGGGGAGGCTGAGCAGCCTTGGGGGTTGGCCAGCTATTGCTATAGCTTGCAGGGCTGCTGCCTTACCAAGCCTGGGAGCAGCGACACGCCAAGGGATGCAGAACACAGACAGAATGCTGAGGGGCAAGTCTTCAAAGTAGTAATCGAGTTTCAGCTTTTGCTACTCATTTTGGGTTCATAAACTTTGTTCAACTTTCTAATTTTAACCCCAGTGAAGTGATGTGTGTCTGTGTGCAGGAGCCTTTTGTTCTTCCTTGGGGCAATGACTCTCAGAAAAGGTCTGGACACATCCCCATGAGCCAGCCAGAGCTGAATGGGCTTTCAGTCTTTGTATACTTGGAAACCTTGTAACATTTTCCAATGGAAGAGTAGAATAAAAACCTCCTCACTTTCTGCAGACGTCTCCCAGAAGAGGTACATGAACAAACATTTTAAAATTACTGTGCTTTATCCCTTGTATCACACAACCACCATGGTTCACCCACTCCCTGGCAGAGTCTCGAATCCGTCTGCTTCCATAAATCAGCAGTAGTCACCTCAGTCTTTTCCCAAGGGGTTCAGGTTGAAGTGCATGCAGGTTGGTATGATTCATGAAAACTTTGACAGCCCCCTTAAGGATTTTTTTTTTATGACCCAATAAATGCACAGATGTGCCAAGGCTTTTTAGGTGAATGATACTTGGCTGTTTGCTGCAGAGAGATTAGACTTTGATATAAATGTCCAGTCCGTAAAAAATGTGCATTTTTCAGGATATATTAACAAATTCAGCTCTTACTTAAGACCACTGATGTATGTTTTTGCCTCTTTAATCTTAAAAGTAACATCTGAACTAAAGCCTAGCAATTGTCAAACTGACATGGGAACAGACCAGACATTTATAAATCCAGTCCATAAGCACATTTTCTCATGTTTAGTTTAATCTGATGGCAATTATTTTGTGTTGGGAGAACAGTAGGAGTAATACCCCAGCACCTAAGTAGGGCCAAGATCTGAGTATCTCTGAAAATGTGAGATAGAAACCATTGCATTTGGCAGAGCTATATGGATGGATCTGACATCAAAAAAGCAACCAGATGAAAACATTTCTTTCCACCCACTTCACAGACACTCATGCACACAACAGGTTTCCAATAGACCCCTTACCTCAGGAGCTACTGAAAAGGGATGAGTGAAAAACAGGATATACCCTATGGGCTGTGAAGACGGAGGCTGAGGGGCAGACAGCCCACCAGGCAAGCTGTGCAGCTGGGGGCTCAGCACTAATAGCTGACTCCTCCAGGGTATTTGAATGCTGAATCTGACAGCATTAAAACCCTAACATCATCGTGACTAATTGTAACCTGAAGGTCATCAGATACCAGCTCTGCAGCAAGATCACAGAATGTCTGTGGTTGGAACAGACCTTCATGATCATCCAAGTCCAACCTTTGATCCCCCACACTGCAAGGTCCCCACTACACATGCTGGCAGGTAGATCCCCACTACTCTCCCGCCAGCACCTCTACTGGACACACCCAGTAGAGGCCCACAGGCCATTGCAGACACAGGCTCTGTCTCCTTCCAGGAACAAGGAATCAAGTGAAGGATGAAAAAAAAAAAATCAACAAAGGAGAAATAAGGATACTGATTTGCTACAGATGGGTATTACTTGGAGCCTGAGATGAGACAAGAGAATTGCAGGACATGTCCCTACAAAGGGAATTCATGGCCCTCCTTGAGATGTACAGATGGCAGCTGTATCCCCTTCTAAAACTTCCCTGAGCTACAAGTTACCGAGTGCATGGTAAAAGCAGCACCCTCCACACAGAAGTATTCTATCGTAGGATTAACCAGCTGTGCCCACATCGTAAAAACATCCTAGTGATCAGCAAAGGCAAATCTTCCCAGAGCAGCAAGTCAAGGCAAGTCACAAAAAAAAATGTATTGATCTAAAAATAAAATTCAAACCTGGAGATATATCAGAAGACACAGCTTTAAAAGCTAATGGCACAAAACTGTGGCAAATATGTGACTAAACCTAACTAAACTTCCATTGCTCAATGCCATGTGTACTATGCTTCTGCATCCATTAATGCCTGTAAGATTGTAAAATGACAAGGGAAAAAGTTACATGCAAAGTATGTTCATTTATGAATAACATATTTAATGTTTCTTTAGCTAAATCAGATGTGGGATGGATGATGCTGACTGAAGTGGAAAGGTTATGTTACTGGCATTATACAATTCCCTGCCAGTGTCTGCAGCGACTGGAGTTTTAGAATAGAAAACACTGAAATAAAATAACTTCTAGAGTTGACCAGGTCATTCATTTAATTAAACTTCAGTAAATATTAAAAAATATGAGCATTACATTCAGTTCAAATTATCTACATGGAAGGAGGAATTCAAAGACGCATTGTAATAAAGCACTCCTTTGACTCCCTAGCCAAAACACATTTGCACCAATACTTTCTTGCCCTTGTTTCTAGGATCTTAACATCAAATCATCACCATTCACACTGTAAGATTCATAGATTCATAGATATTAGGGGTTGGAAGGGACCTAGAAGATCATCTAGTCCAACCCCCCTGCCTGAGCAGGACCCTCATCTAACCATCTACTGATATCATCATAAAAGGTTATCAGATTAGACAAGCATGATTTCCCCTTACGGAATCCATGTTGACTACTTGTGATAAGCCTCCTTTCCTCCAGATGCTTAGAGATGGCATCGAGGACAAGTTGTTCCAT
>VYZU01080418.1:0-14984 GCA_013401355.1 Ceyx cyanopectus
CCAATTGAATACAATTTAGAACACAGAGATGGGGACTGGATTTACAAAAAAATCTACTAAGAAGGATTTATCTTTGATAGGCTAAAAAGGGCTGGGAAGATCTTCCTAAAATATTAATTCTAGCTCCTTTTTATGTAGGTATGAAGTCTTATTTTTCTAAACATAGTTCTTTTATAAATAAACAATCCGTGTCTTTAAAGAGGGTTTATTTTCTTAGTGTTGTCTACATCTGGGTTGTGTTGGTTTGGTTTATCTCTTGATTTTGTTTTTCTACCCAAAGTATTACCACTGGAAATTTGTCCCAGGATGTGATGACTCAAACATGAAGGAAAAAAACCCCCAACTTTTCCAGTTTCCAGACAAATTTAATCACAGTCACATATTTTGTTCTTCTGCTAGTTTTACCTTATTGTGTACCAGCAGGATGTATTTATCAGCAGGAATCTTATTTTCTCCCTAGCCTTCCTACACTATACAAGGCAGGGCTGTATAAACCTCTATAATGTGGGCTTTGCAGTCATCTGAATAGTATCTAATTGCATGTGTTCCAGTTTGAGTGTACTATTTTTCAAGCACAAAACCACAACTGGATGAATTATTATAAATTACATTTTCAAAGTGCTACTAATTCTTTACTGCTACTGGAAAAACTTTCCTGGTGCATCCTAAAAGCACATTTGCTTTTTCCACAGCTGTGCCCTGCTCTTAGCTCATACTTCTTGATCGACCAATAATACAGAGATATGTTCTCAATTGTTTCTAAGTAATAAGCCCACAATTTACAGAAGAATTGCATATTACTGACTCCAAATTACCTTTCATCATAGACTACTTAGTGTGTAATCCCATTTCTATTATTAAAGTTCAAACAGCCTTTCTGAATTATATTCCTATGTTCCGCTGAGCTGCTTACCATGGGAAAACCTTCTTCCCTCTGCTGTACTCTCTGTCCTTTGCCTCCTTCTCACAGTGATGTAATAAAAAAAATTGACTTGGCACTAAACTATTATTCATATTATACACTACAATTTATATCATATCTTTTTACCCAAATATTTGAATTAAGTTATTAAAAATGGTTAGTTCCACTTCTCTGGTAACTAGAATTAGAAATTCAATTATTATCTCTTCATTTTCTCTCATGCTACTGGTCCTCACCAGGTAAATCGTCACTCTTGTATCAAAACAGATATCTTTTTCTGAGACTACCTATCCAAGCTATTTTATTAAAAAAATATTTATTTCATCTCTTTTGTGATAATACTGATGGGAGTCTGAGGCTGAATGCATTCTTTTGGAAACATACCAGTTAAACTGTAAAGGAAATTGTCGGTATTGCCAAACACTGAAGAACTTATTTCTTGCTGCAAGCATAAATTTAAGGATAATGAATAGCAATGCTTTTAGTGTACCTGGAGACTTGTGAAATAAGCAATCTTGCAATAACATAGTAGAAAGCAAACATAACCAGTACAGCACTGAAACAACACAAATGCTCTGGAATATTAAAAACTGATACTTCTTAGCTGAGACAAATGAGTTCTGATATCTGTACATAACCTAAAAATATTTTATTTTTTCACCTGGAAGTATTCAATTAGGTCAAGCCAAGGATATGTCAGCTTTACTACAGCTGAAGTGACACAGAAGTCATTCTCCTTCTCATAACAGTCAAGAAGTTTAAGAAGAAAAGGGACTGTGTGGTCATTAATTGCGCACACAAACACACAAATTCCTTCAAAGCATATTACCTTTAAAAGTAATCTCTTGTCACCCAATATGGCACATGAACTACGCGGCATATATTAAGTGTAATTACTCATTAGACATATCAGATATCAACACCTGAAAACATAAGGATCTTCATTTCAAAATAATTTGGCATTAAGAAAAACACAAAATACAGAATATATTTCTATTTTCAAAGACAATTTTTGATAGTANAATATAAATAATATTTATTATAAAAATTATAATATATCTCTCAAGTGTCCTTACAACAGAAGCATGCAGAGTGAAGAACACCAAAGCATCACCTTCTTTCCTCATTTACTTAGTAGTAATTTCATCTTGGTTTTATCACAAACAATCAAAATGCATATATATATGTGTGTGTGTGAAATATAAACAGATGTGTACACTTCCATTAGCTCCTATATACAATACACTTAGATTGTCTTCCTTAAAGATGCAGGGGTTTTAAGCCTCTTTTGTTTCCTTTGCCTCTTTCTTAGCGCTATAATGCTATCCTCAGTGTTAGAGCACCGGACTTCAGATGAGAGATCTATTAACACATGCGCAGACAAAATAAATGGTTTCCTTAGTAATGGGAACTATGTGAAAGCCTGTGAAACGGCTCTTCCAGTAAGTCATTATGTACATGATCCTTTCTACCCCCAAATTATTAATGTAAAGATAAATTTACATTTAAAGAAAACTATCTAATGTGCATCACAGCTTTTGACAGTCAAATTCCAGAGGAGAGGATAAAATTATTCATAATTAAATAGTTTGGGTTTTAATCAGTAAGGATGTTGCATGTTCAAGTGACCTTTTAATTAATTTTCTATATCTGCAAGTTGGAAAAAAAAAAAGTAACTAAACTACTAAGAACTTTACTTTGTTACCCATTACACTCCAATATTGTATTGTATTTGTTTTAAACTATCATGAGGTAACCACATTCTGAATGCACATTGCACATATCCATGTTCTCTCAAACCACATACTAATGGCATGGGAAAATTACTAGGATACTTCTCTTAGTTTCTGAAGAAAAGTCACTTGANTTAAGAAATTCAAGTCAGAAGTCCTGCCCTTGCAAAACTCTGAGGCAATGAGAAATGTGATATTATCAGGGAAAGAAGCTAATTTTTAAAAAAAATATATTAATGGGGAAAGGAGGTTCCCTCTCACTGATAATGTACTATTTCTCACAATATATAGTGTTAAGAGAAAAAAAGTAAAACTGTTTCAGATTCAGGTAAATCTCAAAAAAACCCAACCAAACAAACAGTTATGAGCAAAGAAATAGTTGCCTCTATAAGGATAGAGAATTCATGATCTATCAGGATTAAAATTCTAGGCCTTATGTCCAAATAATTACTGCCATAATCTTTTTTTCATCAGCATAGGTACAGATTAGCTCAAAGAGTCATGTCACTTAAAGGTTTATCTCATGCATACACTGAGTCCAATGAGAAACAAGCAGATCCTTTTGAAATCAACAAGGGCATCTCAGTCTTATAGATCTACCATTGAGAAATTCCAATAAATTAAATCCAATTACTCAAAACTGAGATACCACCACAAGTAAGACAAACATACTGAGCTGAAATCAGTTTTAAAATGGAATATATACACTGAGTTTGAAAACCTCTTTAGAGATCCCATATTTCATCTACCTAATCCAGCTGCACAGAAGGATTCTCTATCTGCTTTTTTCTATTCTGTCTTCATTAAGATTCCCATTCGGCACAATGAAGTTGTGGTTGCTATGTGTGACTCACTTCCAGACTTCAGCGGATGCTGGTATGCCAGAGATTCTTGCCTGTTAAAATAGAGCCAGGGATGAAAATTAGATTAACTCAGATATCACTCGGAGTTGAACCCAATAGGCATATAACATGTTAAGATTTTTTGGACCTCAGGCCATTCCTAAGGAAGGTTGACCATAGCTCCACAATCTATAGGGATCTATAATGAAGAAAGCCACTATAGCTCTTGCCTGGGATCTTGTCCTTTCTGTTCAGTTACACACAGTTGCTACATTAATAGGTGAATTTGCTGTAACATGCAAAACCACCTTGATCACAAATATGAGCACCAGCTCATCACCACTGCTTTCATTCATCCCCATCACACAACTGAATTTGCCGGTTCTATACAACTCCTTTTACTATGCAGTTGCATATTTTTCTATCTTGTGTAGTACCTGCTACTCAAATAGCTTTTAGTGAAGTAACTGGTGGCTTGTGTAGATGTGAACTTTTCCCTATGTGAAATTCTTTACCATTTAATGGCCTGTGTTTGTTTCCATCTGCTTCCTCTCTATTCTATCAATACTAACTCATATAAAATAAAAGAAAGTTGGTAGCAGGTTAAGTAATCTGAGAATAACACTTTCCATTATTAAGTACAACTGTATTTAGAAACTTAAAATCATTGTTGGTTACAAGCCTTTCATACTCAAAAAAGGACAATGAACCAGAGCTAGAAATGTTGCTTTTGCTTATCATTGAAAAAAATAATGCCATTTCAGAGAGATCTACATTAATAAAAATCACTTCTTGTCTGTATGGAATCACAGCCTTTAGGAAAATGTCAATAGTTGCCCTAATATTTAAAAATGTGCAAGACAGAGTCAGGTTGAAAACAGTATAATGAAAAATTCTGGCAGAATGGAAGTTCAGTAAGAGGCAGTGCTTTTTTTATCTCTTCCAAGCAAATCACATAATGAAAATTGCCTATAATTAATAAGCCAATTAACAAGTTAATTGATGATGTCACAAGGCAGATTTCTTGAGCAATTCTGGACCTTCACTCAGATAGGAATACCTCACCACACCTAACATGGAAAAGGGTAAGCATTGCAGAAATAGTGATAATGGATCTGTCAAACACCAACTCCTCTCTTTTTTACTTAAGGGATACAGAGAAAGTGTGATGTCGCTCAGCCCTCTTCCTTGTAGTTATGGTGCCTCAGAAACCAAGATAGGGGCACATGTAGTTATAAGCGATGAAGCTATTCAAAAAGTGTCACCTCTTTTACTCTTGGACATAATCTGTATGAATAAACACTTTAAAAGAATTAGTTGTCAATTTCTGTTTGTCACCTTAGAATTTAAATCAAATGCTTGTGGGTTTTTTCCTTTAACTGCATACTATTTCAATTTTTAACTACACTTGCTGCATTCTGAACACAGCTGTGTTCTCAGACCCTAAAAATACCAGAAATGGTCACTGTTAATTCCGTGAACCACAAGAAGCCTACAGGATATCACAGCCCAAGGATGCTCTGCCTTTCTATGCAATGAAAAAAAAGGAAAAAATTTTGAAGTTCTCTTCCAATGTTGATAAAAATGCAGACACAGAACCACTGTATTTTAATAACTAATGGTCAAAATGTATTAACTGTCAATTAGAAACAAATAAAGATTACTTCATTTTCATGTGCACTGAATAATGGGCTAAAAAGCATGCTAAATATATACCTGGAGTTAGCCTACATTACTTTCATTATCTATCTATCAGTCTGAGATTTTTTTTTTCTATCCTGTAACCTACTAAGCTATATATATAATTCTGGTGAAATAGTTTACATTGCTATTTGAAAACCAATAAGCATCATAGTGAAATCAGCAGGAAAATAACTTGATGAACCTTAATCATCATAATTGTCTTGGTTATAAAGATATTTTTCTTCTGCAGATAGTTTGAAAAAATAATTCTTTAGCATTAGCTAAATTTAAGAATTCATTTCTTTCATTTTTTATATTAGACAGAATTTTATTAAGATATAATAACATTTTAATATGTAAATTAATGCCTATCAAAGAGGTATTTTAATTGCACATACACTCTATCATAAGAACTAGCTTTCTTTATGGAAATTAGCTGATTTAGTAATTTAGCCCTCTAATTGCACAATCCATGCCAATCAACCAAAATTAAGCACATCTATAACCTTAATTTTATATGTAAAATCATTAAATATATTTTTGCATTCTTCTTATGTTAACTAGAAATCCAGATTTTTCAATAAGTGACAGCAAGTGCACAAGGCTAGGGGCAAAACCCATGTAGGGCAATGGTGGTCCCTACCTACTCCCTTTTCCCGATATCTTCTATTTTTCCCTTGGTTGAGATAAGAGAAATAACTATTTATCTGGCTTTAACAAAATGTTTTCTTGTTTTTAATTTTGACCAAGCTTTTTGAAATTTTCTTCTCACCCCAGTAGCACAGGTTTACATCTGTTGTTTGGCTAGGTGTGATTCAGCACACAGCTGAGAAAGGGAAGGATTTCTTTTTTCCCTATGTGGGGACTAGCATGGGAAGAAGTCTCATTTTACTGGCTTTGGGTTGTACTTCCTTATCACATCCTGAGCACTGTCCCATCAGACATGACCTGTTATGAAGTGTACCACAGCTCATAGGTTCGCTTTGGAAAGTTAACAATGGTTTGTTTGTATTTGCAGCTTATGGTGGTGAACATTATGTACTCTCGAGGCTCCAAGAGCCACCTTGTGGGGGCAAAGGAGAGAAAAAGTTTCACTGATGAGCCCAGAGGCTACAAAAAGGTGATGTGACAACTTTCTGGCCTGAACTATTGGTCTGTTCTAACTCCAGACAAGACCCTTCCTCCCTCCTTCAAGTGTCTCATGTATTTGCAGTCTGTCACTTAAAAATCATCATTTCATATATAAGGAAATCTTACTCAGTTATATGAAAACTGAACAGCAGCCATAT
Organism: Ceyx cyanopectus; assembly: GCA_013401355.1. NCBI lineage: Eukaryota > Metazoa > Chordata > Aves > Coraciiformes > Alcedinidae > Ceyx > Ceyx cyanopectus. The sequence continues at coordinate 6,470 of VYZU01080418.1, forward strand.
TTTAAAAATAATTTCCTGTACTCGTTATACAGGTTGTATTCAGAAATTTGAGGCAGAAGGAAAAAAACTGATTTTATTACACACAACAATGTAAGTACCTGTGAGTCAAACAGGACTGGTTTTGCAAGACTTGCCCTAACCAATTATAGCAAACTGAAATTTATTCAATAAGTTGGAATTACTTTAATTTTCATAATAAGTGATTTTATGAAGTGTAAAATAATTTTCTTACAGAATAAAAACAAAAATAATGAATCCCACAATCTCAGACTCAAATTTCTGAATACNCTGAAAAAATAGATATATAAAAAAAATGTCTACTTTTAAAACCTTCATAGTTTATATGCTCTTTTCTCACAAGGCAAAACAAATAGGGAAAAAAAATGACTAAGGATTATGACACAAAGAAGAAGGAAGAAAGAAAGGAAGAAGGAAAGAAGGAAAATAAAAATCCATGCATCTGTTGTTTATACAATTAGATGCCCATAAAAGAAACCATCAAGTACACAGATTGAAAGAAAATTACTTTTTGTAGCTAATGCCTTCCTCATTTTATTCTGAATTTTTCTTTCTCAGGAAGACGTATTATTGCTCTTTCTATTGACAAACATATGCCATAAATTTTAATATTTTATAAAATTTTGAAACAAAGGACTATTTAAAGTCCTTTGCTTTATTAAGTTTAAAATAAAATAAAAAAAAAAAAGGCAGTAAAACTGGGAAGGGGAGCATTTTTCCTGAATGGTTTCAACATGCAGTATCCTCTGAACTACAGCAGCCTTTGTAGAACTTCAGTGATCTCTAATCAATTGTTTTAGAGATCTAACATCCTTATATAGCCTTAAAAAAAAACAAAAATAAAACCAAACAAAATTAATAAAACACTCAAGAATTTAAACCTCCTGAGCCATTTGGTACAAACACAAAGCATGCCCTGTAACTCCCACAAATCGGAAGAGATATCTGGAAGCGTGCAAATGCTTGTTTCGTGTATCCGTACCCAAAGCAGCAGTGTCACGTAACAGACAGCTTCCCACGGCCAACCAGGCTGGTGCAGCCGCGCGTACTACGAGGCATCTGGGCACACGGAAGCATTGCCTCCTCTCTGGGGAGTGGAAGGGGCTCAGTTATTAATGACCGCTGAGCAGGCAGCACCATGTCAGTGTGACAACCGAGTGGGTGAACGATGCAGCACTAACCACCATGGAAACAAGGAGAAATAAGAAGAGCTAGCAAGCATCTCTGTCTCTCCCCCCCCCNTTTAATTTTGACCAAGCTTTTTGAAATTTTCTTCTCACCCCAGTAGCACAGGTTTACATCTGTTGTTTGGCTAGGTGTGATTCAGCACACAGCTGAGAAAGGGAAGGATTTCTTTTTTCCCTATGTGGGGACTAGCATGGGAAGAAGTCTCATTTTACTGGCTTTGGGTTGTACTTCCTTATCACATCCTGAGCACTGTCCCATCAGACATGACCTGTTATGAAGTGTACCACAGCTCATAGGTTCGCTTTGGAAAGTTAACAATGGTTTGTTTGTATTTGCAGCTTATGGTGGTGAACATTATGTACTCTCGAGGCTCCAAGAGCCACCTTGTGGGGGCAAAGGAGAGAAAAAGTTTCACTGATGAGCCCAGAGGCTACAAAAAGGTGATGTGACAACTTTCTGGCCTGAACTATTGGTCTGTTCTAACTCCAGACAAGACCCTTCCTCCCTCCTTCAAGTGTCTCATGTATTTGCAGTCTGTCACTTAAAAATCATCATTTCATATATAAGGAAATCTTACTCAGTTATATGAAAACTGAACAGCAGCCATATTTTAAAAATAATTTCCTGTACTCGTTATACAGGTTGTATTCAGAAATTTGAGGCAGAAGGAAAAAAACTGATTTTATTACACACAACAATGTAAGTACCTGTGAGTCAAACAGGACTGGTTTTGCAAGACTTGCCCTAACCAATTATAGCAAACTGAAATTTATTCAATAAGTTGGAATTACTTTAATTTTCATAATAAGTGATTTTATGAAGTGTAAAATAATTTTCTTACAGAATAAAAACAAAAATAATGAATCCCACAATCTCAGACTCAAAGTGAATTGAAATGATATATGGTATTCATAAAATGGTAACCATTTTATAATAGAATTTTGGTGCTATTGCTATTGCAAAGACTACATTAATTTACACTGTTTGCTAATCTTCAGAAATTTTTCATACTATTATTAGACAAGACTGTGAGCCTTTCTTCAAACAAAGCAGTATGAAAAGAGAACCACATCTCACTTCAATCCACTAGAGGGTGGCCTGCCCCAATCAGGGCTGTAGTACTGAATTCATGCAAGATATCCCACATTTTCTTCTTTTTGACTTGTTGATAACCAACTCTGTTTCACCATTATTCATATTCTATGAAAAAGTAATCTATTTATATAAAACAGTACATATAAAAATAACCATTTTCCTAACAACATCTGTCTCATTTATTGTTTTGTGTATCTGAGAGAAAGAATGATGTATTTCAGTGTGTAATTCCTTTAAACTGAAAAAATAGATATATAAAAAAAATGTCTACTTTTAAAACCTTCATAGTTTATATGCTCTTTTCTCACAAGGCAAAACAAATAGGGAAAAAAAATGACTAAGGATTATGACACAAAGAAGAAGGAAGAAAGAAAGGAAGAAGGAAAGAAGGAAAATAAAAATCCATGCATTTGTTGTTTATACAATTAGATGCCCATAAAAGAAACCATCAAGTACACAGATTGAAAGAAAATTACTTTTTGTAGCTAATGCCTTCCTCATTTTATTCTGAATTTTTCTTTCTCAGGAAGACGTATTATTGCTCTTTCTATTGACAAACATATGCCATAAATTTTAATATTTTATAAAATTTTGAAACAAAGGACTATTTAAAGTCCTTTGCTTTATTAAGTTTAAAATAAAATAAAAAAAAAAAAGGCAGTAAAACTGGGAAGGGGAGCATTTTTCCTGAATGGTTTCAACATGCAGTATCCTCTGAACTACAGCAGCCTTTGTAGAACTTCAGTGATCTCTAATCAATTGTTTTAGAGATCTAACATCCTTATATAGCCTTAAAAAAAAACAAAAATAAAACCAAACAAAATTAATAAAACACTCAAGAATTTAAACCTCCTGAGCCATTTGGTACAAACACAAAGCATGCCCTGTAACTCCCACAAATCGGAAGAGATATCTGGAAGCGTGCAAATGCTTGTTTCGTGTATCCGTACCCAAAGCAGCAGTGTCACGTAACAGACAGCTTCCCACGGCCAACCAGGCTGGTGCAGCCGCGCGTACTACGAGGCATCTGGGCACACGGAAGCATTGCCTCCTCTCTGGGGAGTGGAAGGGGCTCAGTTATTAATGACCGCTGAGCAGGCAGCACCATGTCAGTGTGACAACCGAGTGGGTGAACGATGCAGCACTAACCACCATGGAAACAAGGAGAAATAAGAAGAGCTAGCAAGCATCTCTGTCTCTCCCCCCCCCCTCTTCCCCACTGGATTGCGAGCCTCAGCCAGGCAGGCAGCAACAGCGCTCTGGCAAACGTTAAGGGATCTCAGCTGGCAGCACAGAGAGTCTCTCATGTCATAGGATATCAACAGATACATCTTTGTATTTTATACAATTAGACACACACATGGACTCTCACACACACATACATGTATGTACATCTATTCAGACTCAGGCTTTAATACAAGTATGTGGCTACCTGAACTAAGGAATCAAAATTATCAAGATGAAATAACTCCTCCAGCTCTGAAACTACTCTTATTATAGGGTAAGTTCCTCTTTATTTTCAATTTTATCCTGACTTTTATTTTACCATATGAACGTTTTTACCTTTCTTCTTTTTGTAAAGTTATTAGCATATTTTCACATTTTATTTTTCTGAATGGAAATATAAAAGCAGTTTTCTTTTTGTGTCAGAGACTAAAATGTGCACTAAATGTGCTTGCAAGAGTATCAGATCTATGCATTTATTAGCTTGAAAGAACATCAAAGGATGAAAGATTATAAAAGGAGAACGTTTCCCCTGATGTTTCAGATGCAAAATCAAATTACATAGTTGCTCTGTGTTCTGAAACCAATAAAACACGATACAGGACAGTCTCCTTTCTTGTCTCCCATGCTAGGATTAAGGTAAATGCTGTTTATGTCAGACCTAAAAACCACTGAGCAGCAAGACTGAATGAACATATCACAAACAGTTATTGAATTTCTGCCAGGCTACATCTTAAGGACTGTGGCAAATGCCTTAGCTTAAAAACATCCCCTTTCCAGTTAGGAGGGACATACTGAATGTCTGATTTCTGATGCAGCTGGAATGGACACGTTAGGTAAAAAGAATCGCATTAAGCAGAAGAGTTCTCATTTTCTTTGGTAATTAACAGGGTCACAGCAGGGTGCCTCTGAAGTATATTTTCATGTAAGGAGCCTGTTCAAATCCATCACTATAACAGCTTCGCCAGTTTTAGTATAGGAAGGCACAGAAACGTTTGTCTTTGCTTTCCATCTCTTTGTTTTCACATGTCTAATTGGAGTTTTTGCCAAGCACTGCTGGTCAGAAAGAGAAAAACCCGAGACAGGGAGATGGAGGGGGTAGTGAATGCAGGGGACTAGAAAAAAAGACAGTAATTTTCCATTTAAGCAATTTATCAACATAAAATTCCATGCTAGCACTTCTGTTTCCTAATGCGTTTGTCTTTATGCATGTATATGTCATTTCTTTCATGCAGTGTAAGAGTACCTCAGTATCCCTTCAGATGAAAACACATTCAGCATGGATCTGTGATTCATGCATCAGTGAAAGCCAGAGAGAGATTTTTACTTTGCACCATGAAAGTAAAAGGTTAGCTATCTAATGCATACTTCAAAGTGAAAAAAATCAACCCGCATCTTCCTGTATTTTTTTTTTTGCTTTTTAAAGTACTATTTCTGTATTTAGAACAGCTCAGTATTTATTTCTCCCATTCCTTTTTTTCCTACCACCCCTGCACTCCTGTAAACCTTGAAAAACATCACAAAGACTCAGTTCCTTTGCAGCAATACAATTATTTGCTTGTAATTTTAGAGTTACTGTGTTTTCAGAAGCAAACATTGAAACAACCATCAACAGATAGCCAATGGCTGTAAGCCTGCTGCCTTTCCCTAAATGCCATGAAACGGGTAGCTTAACAATATGTATGGTAAGAAGTCAATTAATTCAGGTGACCTTTGTAAATGGTGACAATAAAGCAGCTCTGACAATATACCACAGCATTTTATATTCCCTCTAGAAAATGAATGAGCTTAAGCAGAGGTTTTCTTTTCAGAGTACAAAATGAAAGGTATTGAAGCATTAGCTCCTGCTATTGGCAAGCTTGCATCCTCTCAGACGATCTATGAAATCTGTTTAAAGCAAGCTGGCTTATTTTATTACATGAACCACAATCTTTGGTCCAATTAAATATCGCTCACATTGCATGGGCATTTTAGTTGTTAAAACATGGATTTTAAGATACTGGTTTGAATTTTTTACAGAATGTGCTATACATTAAGGAGAGAAAACCTGATTCTGATCTCTTCATAGTATATGCAAAGGACTACTCAGACAAAACTTTTTCTGTATATCATGTTACACACTGAGCTTTTCTGAAGGTCTACTCTTACTCATTTTTAATGTAAAAAATAAGTAAATATGAGTAACTTTACACTAATGCATATTATGTCTTGCCACATATACTGTAATGTATTACTTTAAAATATTATATTGAGATGCCAAAGAGTTTCAGAAAAATGTGGTAATTCCAATCATACATGTACAGAGAAAATAAGCTATAGATGCCTCATCTGAGTAAACAGCATAAACATTCTTAACCAGTGAAGCAGTCAAAATGTATAGTGACTGAATTTTTGGTTAATACTCCCTCAAAGCTCCTGCAATAATGTTGTAGTGTCAGACAATGACTGGCTGATGTTGTTATAGCAACACCAATGTACCACCTTTCAGGGTGGTAGATCTGATCATAACATCGAAGCATGCCTGTTTGGAGTACCCAGAAGTAGGTACTTCTCTTTTGCACCAGAATTAGACCAGATCAACTAGGCAACATTGCTACCTGTATGGCAGACCAAAACTATCATGCACAATCTTTGTTAACTGATTAAGAATTAGTAATTTATGAAAATACTCACTTGTGATCACTTGTCCCTTGACACTATAGTACAAAATTGTTTGCAAGTGAGAGCAGACCATTTAGCAGTGCTGGAGTCACTTTCTTTGACTCTTACCTCTCATCCTTATTATATTAATAATGATTCAACAACCAAATGAAAACTTTTTCTGCTTTGTGATAACCACTTTAATAACCAAATTTTAGAGCATCTAAAGCAATAAAAGAAGATAAGCAGTAGAACACAGAGTTCCTCAATATAAGCTCTGTATTACTTCTGAAAGAAAACTCACCACAGCTAAACAACTGAAATTTTTTTTGAATTATGTTTTTAGTGCGTTATGGTAGATCAACATTTTAGTTAATTCATATATAACTCTTTCAGATAGTACCATTAAAAGCTGAAGGAAAACAAAACTCTTGAGAGACACTGTCAGAAACTTATTACAGAATCTTACTAAACCCTTTCATTTTAAATTCCACAAGCTCTACTTACGTTAGTTGATAATTTCAAATAACAAAAAGTGACAATGAAACACTAATTTCATACATAGCACAAAAGGAACTATTTTCTGAGGACCAAAAAAGGGACACCTTCTAAAATGTTTATTTTTATAAGTCTTCAATCCCTCGCACTACTTTAGAAAGATTATTCATTCTTATTCTAATAATACAACAAGAAATTAACATATTTTACTGAAGGGAAAATGCCAGTAGATTTTGAGAAGAAACAGTAGTGACAGATGTCATTAGAAAAGTCATTAAACACATTAGTATTAAGAGAAGAATCAATACTTCTCATTACAACTGTAATGTAACAGTAAAAACGAATTACTGTGCCACTTACTTATTCAACTGACCAGTCTAAAAACTGTTAAAGGCTGTTATTGTGAAACATTTTTCAAGAAGAACTTTCCTTAATATCTTTGATGCCAAATCTTATTTAAACAAACAGTACGACCCTTGGTGTTATACACAAGATCTATCAATGATGTCATCAATGTTTCCACAGCAAAATCATATCCTCAGCTGACCTGAACTGATAAAGTTTTAGTAGCACAGCACATGGAGCTATACTCATCTGTACCAGAGAAATATCCAGTATGGTTGCCAATAAGATTATTCCACTTCAGGTTCTTTGTGGAGTAGCTGAGTGTGCCACTAGGTCAGAAGTAGTGTTATGATGAGGGTTAAATACAAAGTTCTTACACAATCTTCACAATTACCCTTTCACAAAAGGATTTCCACTTCTTATATAGGGAAGATGGTGCACTATAATAAATGAACCATAATAAAATGAATAGCAAAGAAATTTTAAAAAGATAGGCAACATGCATTTTTTTTTTTCTTAGTATTTAAAGACATGTTCTAGACATACAAGGCAAACAAAATATCAGTTGATAAATAGGTGTGTATTTACCATGGCTTTGGTTTTATTTCATGATACCTTAGCTTTAATTTACAAACTGCTTGGAAGAACATAGAAATACTCCCACCCTTAGTATTCCCAAACATGCTTACAGGTTTTCTGTGAAGCACGAACAAATGAAATACATTAAAATGATGGAAAAGTCTAATTATATAAACAAGAATTTATACAGTGTATGTTTCAAACAATTATCATTCATTAAGAAATTAATCTTCCTTCACAAAAAAATTATCTCCATAACCCAAAACTCTTTCAGTTTTCCTATTCATTGTAACTCCTTGGCCACAAGCAGTAAAACTCTAATTCAAAGGAAATAAGAATTAGATCCCTGTATTCCAATTATTTCTATTCAGTTGCTGTGTTTCTGGAATTAATTAAAATATCTGCCCCAAATTTAGTGGTAGCTTAATTCTACTGACCTCTGAATTAGAGCAGAAAATAATTTTTGTTTCTGTTCTGCTCTTAAGTCTCACAATCTCAGTCAAACTGAGAAATGCTTTTTGACAACGCTGGCACAAAAGAAATAATTTAGCAGTTCCCTTTCCTGAATAAGGATCTGTATTAAGGAGTAAACACTGCAAGCTGAACAAAATGCTACAGGGAATATTTTTTTCAAAAGATCTACTGATTATTAGTATTACCTAAAGAGTCTTTTACTGGAGGGCTCTTATCATGCAAATAATAAGCACTCTGACAGGAAATTCTCTAAAACATTTGGTAGAAGAAAGGTAAAAATCTCAAGTTTAGCTGTACCAAAAATTCCCTGGAAATTAAGCTACCAGCATGAAAAAACCCACCAGCTCTCATTAATTTGTGTTTCTCCTTTTCCAAACACAGAATTGTTCCTCTGAGTGTATCCTTCATCTACACTTGGCTATAAAAACTACACAAAAATCACTGACATATGTTA